>PKRV01002605.1:5968561-6162506 GCA_003709505.1 Hyphantria cunea
TTCTTATATATATATATATATATATATAAAATACTCGCTATCAATAAATTTTGTTGTTAATTTGCTAAAGAAAAAATAAGTAAAATCAATAAAAAAAATATTAGTCGTAATTTTTATCGTAAATAAAGCTAACATAAGATTTGCTTTACGCTAATTATGTTACGTTAACATTCTATCATTACTGATTTGTGAATTATTTTTTAAAGATATTTTTAAATAAATAAAGGAACATTTACAAAGTAATTTGTAACAATGCAATATATTATTTTTTGTATTATTGTATACATCAAGAAATGAAATATTTTTTGCTCAAAAATTTGAGGAAGCTGAAATCAAGGGCCGATCTAAAAAGACTAACATTCTATTCGTTTTATATTTCCTATTACAATAATACCTATCGTCTATGAAATAATTTGTAATTTACAAATGATCTCACTCACTATTAATGTAAAGAAATTATTACAGCCATGTCTCAGACACCGAAAATAAAGAATTTCATGAGTTCCCTTTAAGTCATTAAAAAGTCCAAAAACCGTATGTTTTCATCCCAACACTTCACAAGGAAACTAAACTAGGTGCAACTTTCGTTTAACTACTTGCCCGTTCCGTTTTGTTTCCCGTGTGTTTCTCAACACGGACGGACACTCAAACTAGTTTCACGTATTATGTATATTTGCGTATGTAGGAACGCAGCCGCGGTCAGTGAAAGTATGAACTCATGGTCATTGCGCCTTTGGTAATTTCGCGCACAAAAGTGTATTGTTTATAGTTTATTATTTATGTGTTATATTGTTTAATTTTTAATTGCTAACTTGGTTCTACTCTTACATCGAGATATTGTATGTATTCAAAGTAAATACAATTATTATTGTACAAATCCATCCAACCATTATTTGTATTACTCTTTTCCAAATAGTTGACCAATTATTTCTCTATTCCTTGACTTTTCAGTGTAATAACTTACCGTTTAATTATAATTATTAGGTATTTGTGCAGATACTTACGTCAAAAAACTTAAAGATAAAAAATAATTAAATAAATAAATAAATAAATATTTCCGACATCTAACACACAACGCCATCTAGTCCCAAACTAAGCAGAGCTTGTATTATGGGTACTAGACAACTGATATAATACTTATATACATTTTTTTTGTAAATACATACATATACATAGAAAACACCCAAACTCCGAAACAAATATTTGCAGATCATACAAACATTTGAACCGACCCGGGAATCGAACCCGAGACCTCAGTAACAGCAGTCGCATACGCTAACGCTAGGCCACCGAGGCAGTCAATGAATCAACTATTCATGACTTCCGTTCTGGTCCGTTCTCTGGGTCGTAATGTTCAGATTATTCTCTACCACTTAATGCAACTCTTTATTTCTTAAAGAGTTTCATTAAATGGTAGATAGTTACTCATTGATGTCACAAAGTTTTCCTTTATCATCAGCCTATCGCAGTCCACTGCTGGACATAGGCCTCTCCAATTTCACGCCACTTAGTTCGATCTATGGCTTCTCGCATCCAGCTCCTGCCAGCCGTCCCGCGCAAATCATCGCTTAACCTGGCTTGTGGACGTCCTACACTACGTTTGCCGAGACGCGGTCTCCACTCAAGAACTCTTTTACCCCAACGGTTATCAGTTCTTCGGCAAATGTAACCAGCCCACTGCCACTTCAGCTTGCTAATCCTAAGTTTTCCTTAATATAATAAAATTTAACTTATTTTATATGCCAAATTGTACAAATAATGAATTTTAATAACATACTCTGACAACATTAAAAAACACAATAGTTGATATGTAAATATTCACAGTTAAATAATTCGAAATTGTGTGTATTTCCTTAAATCGAACAAGTAGATATGTGGTACCATTTTTATTGAATGAGTTACCCTCAGAGCTAATAAAACTAGTACATTCGAAAAAGCACTTCAAAAATGAACTTCGTAAATATTACCTTTCGCAATGTCCCTAACTGATGGGAAACATTCTCTTTTTCTTTTCGTTTTTATGGGCCATTGATTGCCTTGTAAATATAGTCAACTAATATTCTTGATGTAGTGATTTAAAACTATATAATGTATATTTAGGAGAACTTCTGCCGATAAACTGTCCTACAGTTTGGCTGACTTCAATATGTAACATATGTAATTTAAATTAAATGAATTAAAAAAAAATGTTTAATATCTTTTAATTTGGCATAGAGTGACACGGGCTACTGAATAGACGGGAGTGGACATGGCGCCTTTTTCTAATGCAGAACTGTCTGTCATTTTTTACGGGTGAAATCTTCACACATACACATTCAGAAACAATCGTCTGACGCAACGAACTCATACATAACAATTTCATGCACACATTCTGTGTCTAACAGAGTAATACAATTGGGCTTATACTATGACAGAGGGGAACACCTGCGTATGCATACTCCCTACCGCCTTACTCAATATAATTTGACAATTAAAATAACTTTTCTATTCGACTGTACTACAAGTTTACGGATAATTAAATATTCTGCCAAAATATTATTTATATTCGTAGTATTTTTTTTACGCAATTAATTATTTCTGTCAGTAGCTATTACAAGTTTATGGACAATGAAATATTTTGCAAAATTATTATTTGAATAATGTAAAAATATCTTTTTAGTAATTTATTATTTTTATTTTAATTTTTAACATTTTAAGCTTTCGTATTGTGTTTAGTGTATCGTATCGTCAGCGGCGGATGAAAAATACGAATATTACCACCCTTATGGTAATTTAAATTAAGGGAACAAACTACCAGAAATACATCACTACGAAGAGAAACAACAAACACAAATCCTTTCCGATCCAGAAAACGAACCTCATTCACAGCTATCGCGTATATAACAAGTGTAAAGCTGAAGAGCTGCTAATCTCAGAAACCAAATTTATTTTAGTATTGGTAGTAATTTTCTAAAAGGTGAACAGTTTAGACGTTTGCCCCCGTTACATAAGAAATCGCCCAAGTGCGAGTCGGATTCGCTCAGGAAGGGTTCGGTACCATTATCTATACATTTCAAGCTTCTACCTATTGCTGTTATCATATCGAGCAAAAAACTAGAAAAAAATCACGTTTGTTGTATAGGAGCCCCTTAAATATTTATTTTATTGTGTTTTTTAGTGTTTGTAGTTATAGCGATGATATATAGATATAGGCAACAGAAATACATCATCATTGTCAATTTCAACTGTTTAAATATCACGCTTAGATACAGCCTGGTGACAGACGGACCGACTGACGAAAAGCGAAGTCTTTGTAAGAGGACCCCGTTTTACCTTTTGGGTACAGAACCCAAAAAAAGATTGTCGATTTGTAATCGATAGTTTTTAAGCTGTTTTTACCCGACAATGGCGAAGCCAAAGGGAAGTGTAATGGTTGTGGCACTAATTGCAGTCTGCGCGAAGGGGCGACGTTACGCGCGTGCCGTACGTCGCCTAAATTGAGAGTTTTTACACAGCAGACGGTGCTCGCTTCAGTATGGGCAGGCGCTGGGAGGGATTCGGATGGCATAAGAAAGTAGTTCCCGGATCCCTCCCGTCTCGGGCGCAGATTGGCATACCGTGTGGTTTTAGTCGGTTCGATTCCGACACACCGCCCCGCCGCAAACCCGGGGTGAAGGCCCGAGGGGGATTCCACACGTAAAAAAAAAAGTAAGTGCAATCTGTAGACTACGTGAACACATAAGATTATCCAAAGTCAACATTAAATTAATTACTTAGATGTTAATCAGAAGTCGAATTCTTTACAAAACGAATCATTTTTGCACATTAAAATATTTAAAAACAATGAAGAGTACCCGATTATTTATTAATTTAAATCCGAAAACCGGTGTGAAGCAGTGCTTGGACTGTTTCAACGAGTGAGTGAAGATACAGGAGGCCCATACCCCAACCCCTCTCCACCCCTCTCCACCCCTCCCCAACCCCCAAAGTCCGACAACGCACTTGTGACGCCTCTGGTGTTGCAGGTGTCCTTGAGCGGCGGTAATCGCTTACCATCAGGCAATATGTATAATCGTTTGCCCCCTAATCCTAAAAAAAATATGCTCGTACCAATTTTAATGAATGAGGTGTCATTGGAATTATAATAACAGATAATATAGGCTACACGAATTTCATGAAAGTTCGCCCTTGAATCCTAAGAAATCGAACAAAGAAACTCACAGGCGTCGTTTGAAACCGCTCAATACTAAGCAAAACTAAAATATTAAAACAATATTAATTATATGCTTTGCTTAAGCCATATTATTTAAGATTTATTAGTTTACCAAAGTAAACTAAATAAAGAACATTTATTTTATATGTAACGTTGTTGTATTCTTTGTGTAAAATGTACAAAATTTACCGGAAAAATCATAAATTAAGTATTTGTTTAGGAAGTGCAAAATAAAATATATTATAAGTATGTATAAAATTACACACATATTTTTGAATGCCAATGTTGATTTAAAAATATATGTCCTCGTTCCTCGTTGGACAGTAATTACCGACTACTGCTGTTTGTCTTTGTTGGTAGCAACTGAAACCACTGTACCAGTCACCAATTGCCTAAATATTTTTCTCTTAAATTTTTTGACATTGAAATTTAATTATACATTTTCTATTTACAGATAAAATGTATTGGACATGGGAGTTAAAAACAGCAATTATATTACTAATACTACAAACATGCAAAGCCGCAAAACCTGAGAAGAATACTGGACCAGCCGTTTTCGAGGTCATCAATGAACAAGCAAGAACAGACGACAAAAAAGTGCTCCCATATGAGAACCCATTAGCAGGAAATTCACGACAAAATGCAAAGTTACACGCACAACACCAACAAGCAATGTTCAACGCAGAAAGAGTGAGACAACATCGAGCTCAACTCCTCAGATGGAACAACCAGCATCCCAAACAGCAGGTAGACAGCTATATGAAAGCCTATCAGGAATCACAAGAGAACCATCAGCTTGCTTTAGAAAAAATGCAAACTAATTCTAAAGAAAAAAAAACAAGAGGAAGATCAGGGCAAGCGAGAACTCTGAAAGACAAGGAACAACTCGAACCTGCCAAAATTACGAGATCCGACGCAGTCAATAAAAATAGAAATCACAGATCATTTGGATCCCTACACGCCACCCATCATAATAAATTTAAAATCCACACTTATCCAGAACTTACGTATGACCAAGGAGTTACTATGAAACCAAATGGGAATTTAGGACTACACAACTATGCGAAAGGACATACAACTTTATACACAGAAGCTATACCCAGCAAATCTCATTTTATTTATCCAAAACTATATAGCCAAGCATATGCATACCAAACCGCAAATGATATCAGCAGTTTGAGTTCTCTACTTAGTCAGACACCACAAGAACAATTAACTAAGTTGAATACTTTGATCAGTTCACCAAAAGAAACAGAATCAAACCATGACTTATACTACTACCTTAAAAATTCTCAATTGTCCAACAAAGCATCATCTTTAGCATCTGTCGGATCCAATTCCGGAGGGCATCTTATTCAAAAAGATTTTACACCGATCACTGAAGAGGTTGATGATATAGAAGATAATAGGGATCCTAGAATAAAATTTATTCAACCAGCACCAGCTTTAAGTCAAGTGGGCGACAATGCAATTACGACAGAAAGTAGTTATTACAAAATAGAAAGCGAACAAACTGTTAAAAATGATGCTCCTAAGAACACACAATATTTTCCTCAAGATGAACTAAACTATGAAGCTTTGAAACATGAAACTCCCTTACATTTTTACTTGAATGAACCAAGCACGGAAGGTGTGAAATATCTAAAATCGCAACCTACAGGAGTACAGCATTTAACTCAAGATGGAACTGGAGTTTCAGCGTATGGTGATGATGATGTAAGTATTAAAAAACATAGAACCAAACGTGAATTAAATACAGAGTACTTTGTTTTTGGTAATTCTACATCAACTACTGAAAAATTACAGCCTGTGTTCAACGAAACTTTAATTAATCTAGAAATGAATTGTACTTTAAATGTATATAATATTACACTATCAGATCTTCAAAATGAAACACTACCAACTCCGGAAGAATTGAAACGAAGTAGATATTTACCGACAGACAACGGTTTTAATATAGGAGAAGCATATGATTATGATTATACTTACGATGAAAACGAATCTAACGGTAATAGTAAATTCGATTATTCTGATGAAAGCGATTACGATTACGAATCGTCTATCCCAGACTACGATTATGAAGTCCCTAGACAAAGACCCAGACCGATTAGACCTCGACGACCAGGTACTAATCAAAATCTTGATAACAGAGGTAGTTTCTCTAATCGATTCAGTAAATTTAGACATTCAAACTTCGACGATTACCATCCGGAATCAGTGAATCGTGATTTTGGTGATCAATTTGATTCACTTCATTATGGTACTGGTCACCAATTTGGACTGCCAACTACTAGTTATGGGGTACCGATTCATTATAGTCCACCAGTTATTCAAACGCCAACATCGTTTCCAACTATTTCACACGGGCTTAATCCCGTATCACAAGTTTCTGGGGTCATAAATTCACTTCAACCGGTTTATATGTTGACTCAATCACAGATTAAGAATTTGTTGTCAAATCAAAAGTTGAACATTGAACATTTGGATGTATTCCAGTTGCCTCATGATTCTTTTCCAAAATCGCGGCGTCCCAAATTTCCCAGACAACAAAAACCAAGATATCGTAGATTTCCGAAGAGCGGCAGAAAGTATAAGTTAGGTCGGCTTAGAAAGTTGAATAAATTTGTTAAATTTTAGTTTATTGATTTGAAAAGATAAATTCAATCGGTCAATAAAAGCAAGGTCCTTTCGACGGGGTATTAGAGTTTAAGCGTAACCTAATTCTGTTATCTCTCTCATCTACATTCATACTAGGCTAGGTATGTCAAAATCATTCAAAACTTTGTCTGACAAGGTGAGGTGATCATTGGGATTGATGTTGGGAAGTTGTATATATGTTAATTGGCGCGAGAACATCTGTTGCGCGATGCAGGATTGGTAGCTTCTTTGTACCCTACGTTACTCTGTAATTCATTGTATCTTAGATGGCGTTGTCATGTGCTTTTGTTGTTGTTGAAAGTCGGTACATTATTATTTCCAAAAAATCTAAAACATGAACCTTTTTCTTTAGTTTTGCACATGTTCAATTCAAACAAAGTTCGAAAGGAAGAAAGAAAATTAAGATTTTTTCTTTTTAATTTGTTAAGGAAATTGGTAATGAAATCATTGAGGTTACCAATATGATACCACATTATGTTATGAATAGTAATAAGTTATTTAATTTATTTATTAAGAATAAATATAAAAGTTATTGTTTTTAAATTAAATATTATAATAATCGATAAATATTATTTTATTTATCAAGTAACATGAAACAATGATCATTGAATTAAGTCATTGAATATTTATATTTATTTAAAATTCAAGATATTTTTAATTCGTCTATACAATCTAAACATATAATAAGATTGGAAGAGTTCGATGTCTAGTTAAATTGTTTTTTTAAGAATTTCAGCCTTTTTGTCTGTGTATTTGTGCGTGCTAATCTCAGAAGTGGATTAACCAATTTGGATATTGTTTTCTCTTATGTACTGTGGTAAACTTCACTTAAGTTTTAGTACTTATTTTATTTCTTTTGGTTGTCAAATAAAAAGTTATACTAGTTTAAAGTATCACCTCGGTAACCGAGATATAAATAGCAGGCGCAGCCGCAGGGAAAAGCTAGTAAAAATATATCTGAAATTATCTTTTATGTATTTAGTGTTAAATTATCGATTAAAACTCTCAATAGCAAGCAAGCAATCTGTTTAATGAAACAATAACTAAACAATTCTTTTTAAACGCACGGGTATTTTGTAAGAAAAGAAATATCCCTAAGTAATCTAAAATCACTCATCATCGTTATTCAATGTACAATGAATACTAATAAATGAATACATTTAGTTTCTACACAAACATTACAATCACAGAAATATGTCAACTCAAATAAGTGTGGCGAAAGTTCTTTAAACGATCTTTTGTACACTCATGCTGATTTTCACATGACGCAACATCGAGCTTTCAAATTCGTGTTAAAACCATAGAGAAGGAAAATAGTCATTCGTCCTATTATCTGTTATCAATACATACTATAATTCTATCGTTATTAAGCTCCAAGGGCTTTATTACAATTATAATAACATCATTTATGCCGAACTACTTCATTATTTGGTAGTAACAATAATTTTTTTCTAATGTTAGTAAAATACAGATATAGATCAACAATTTGTATTTATATGTAGGCCTATTGAATATGAAATCAGTACAGGTTACATCTGTCTGCACAGGTTGTCAGCATAGCGCTGTGGTTACCACACACGCGTCCCAAGATCGTTGCACAGATTATACAATCAAATAAATACTTGAGACCTTATTGGACATAAGAAATAGACCGGGCCTTAGAAAGTAACCTTCCAAAGCCTTTACCGTGGGAGAGGCACGCGTGAATGGACCGGCTTGACCGGAATTATATCACGGCCTCACAGAAAACCGGTGTCAAACAGCGCTTGCGCTGTGTTTCATCGAGTGAGTGAGGATTCCGGAGGCCCGTAACCCAACCCCTCTCATCATCCCCTAAAGGTCGGCGATGCACTTGTGACACCTCTGCCGTTGCGGGTGTCCATGGGCGGCGGGAATAGCTAACCATCAGGCAATACGTCTGCTCGTTTGCCCCATATTCCATAAAAAAGTCAAAGCAATTATTCCTTTAACTTGGAAGACAGTGTTCCGCTGGTGGCTCGTTCACTGTATTTGGTTTTAGATACTTTAAATTACGTAAATCCGTCTATGGAGTACATCCGTCGTGCTTAGTAGACCCATGTATGAATAGAAGACAAACAACTGAACAACAATTTACCTTATTACCTCCTCCCATTACGATCCTTTAAGAGGAGCATGAAAAGCATCTCACTACGGTCACCGTGTTGCATTCGCAATAAGATTCGTAACACCCCTTTTCAACTCATGCTTTCGTAAACTTTAGTAGCTGTATATGAAAAAAAAACCTCTTATACTGTTTTATTGCAGCCATTTTATTCCTTATTACGATATATACTACCCAGTCAGATACTGACTGCCTGTAAAACAATGATATTTTTACCTACCTTACCCAACAGCACATTTTAACTACGCTGTTTCTGCCAGATATTCCATCAACACCCTTTAACAGTCCACTGTTATAATAGGCCTCTCCGTAGAAAGGAGGTTTAGCCTATACCACTGTGGCCTGATGGGTCAGTATAGGGTTTTTATCTAGTTTCCTTCTCTGTGTTGCGCAGTTTTCTCTTAGTCGCCTCATACGATACACGAGATGAATAGGGGTGGTGACAATCCGTCACCACACGGACTTAGATTGCTGTCTGATATAGACCCTTAGAATATCTATCACTTTAAGTTAAAAGTTACTAGTACTTGACTACGGCGTACCTAGTGGTTCAAGCTGTCACCTCGCGACGGTTCTTGCTGCGCTAAGCATTGTACGTGCGAGTTGCGCTAAAAAATATAATTAATTAAAGACCACTTAGATGTTTTAATTGTAAATACACTCTTGGATTTTATTCATGGTTTCCATCAGGCAGAGTAAAGTCTTTAGTAAAAGCAATTGTTATATATGTGTCCCACTCAGTCACCTCCTAAGGGAAAAGTTTTTAGCCAAATTTTTCACTTCAGTGCAAATTTTAATCATTTCCATTCATATGTAAATAACAAAGAAAACGTTTCTGTAATTGGAAAAATCGATAGTCTAATAGTCAAACTTATTTATTTTATGGAAAATAGAAGTTAAAATTTAAACTCAACAAAAAAAATCCTTATTAAATACTTGACAGCTGTTTACAAGGGCTGTACGGAATAATTTTAGAATATATTTTTTTATATTATCCTTCATTAGAGGAAACTAAAAAGGTGCTAAATAACTAAATTAACTAAACTAGTTCACATCTAATATCCCTCCCGTTTCTTCCAGATACATTACGCAGCGAATTACGAATTCGGTTACCGGGTCCGGGATTCTGAATCTGGTAACGACTACGGTCATCGGGAAGCGAAATCTGGCGAGAGCACACGAGGCCAGTACCACGTTCTTCTACCTGATGGGAGAATGCAGCAGGTCAAATATTCAGCTGGCCCTGAAGGCTTCCACGCGGATATTTCGTACGACCATCTACAACCCCAACTGAAAAATTAAAGATCTATGCGTCTATTTTTTGGGTGCTATGCTTATGTTAAAATTGGGTTACATCGACCCAATTAGTATTTTTCAAGGAAAAAGCATAAAATACCATTGCCACTGACTGTGCCTGTCAACCTAAAATTAAAAAAAAAGGAATCTTAATCTATTCTCAAATGTTTTGGAGGGAAATAGGTTTAGAACAATTTGAAATGTGTTCTAAAAAGTATACTGCAATATAATAATTGTGTTGTGATAAGATTATAATAATAAATCAAGCAATAACATGTAATATATAATATATATATAATATATATATTTAGGCATAAGTTTGTAAATAGGCTAATTATAATTTATTAAGTTATAACTCATTTTGTATATAAATAATAGGATAATTAACAAAATAAAAAGCAAAACCATACACTTATATTTATTGTCACTTAATTCCTAATCCACATGTCACTTAATTAATTCTAAACAAAGCAAATATCAAACTCACAAATAGATAGTCAGAAATCTTGTGCACAGATAAAAAAGACTTACAAACAAAGCACAGATTAAATAGAAGATGAACTAACGTTTTACTAGGCTGTATACTCAGCAGCTCGCAGCGACGTCTACTGTAGAAATGGCGCGATTGAAAAATGTCGCAAAATTTATATATGGCGGCGTCTCAAGAAAATGTTAGAACAAAAGTAGCAATGATAAAATATGAAATGATTGAAGAGAAAATAGAAAGTAGCAATGTGTCATTGAGCGGCTACTTACACGTACTAATATACGTGTAAGTAGAAATTCATTGACAATAAAGAAACCACGGTAAACAGTAAGTGCTCAAAATGTTTTATAGTTCATTAAAATATTTGTAAGCAGTAGAGACTATTTTCTTGATTGTTTGTGGGAAAATGTGAATAATCATTTTCTTAAGTTGTCTGATTTGAGGAATTTAAATTAAAGTTTTTAAAATTGTTGTTCTCTGGCAGACGAAGTATATTTGAACAAGCGATTTTGTTTTCTATTACTTATATTTTTATTCTTTACGTGCCAGTTTTATTACAAATGAAGTTCAGTACATTATAAATATAATTATTCACACTTAAAATGCACTAAAATACAACTGTCACAGAGATCAAGCTTTCATAACAAGAACTTTAGTTTTTTTTTGGTTTTTGCGAAAGACGGCCCCCATTTCATATCTTCCACATTTTTTATATTTTTTATCATTAATTCCATCACGACGTAGACTTGAAGACTCGAAGACTTAGAATTGAATACTTGAAATACTTGACATTGGCAGAAATAGCTGATCCGTCTGGTTACCATCTCATCAAAAGAAGAAGAATAAGAACATTAATAAGTCATCGGTTTTAAATAGTAATGTATTTTTCTATAGTATAGTGGGCAAAGTAGCAGTGGTTCTGCTGACGGCCAGAGATTTACTGATCTCCAGGAATGCCTGGAAACCAAGAGTCACGGACGCGTTGCCAACCGTTCGGATAGGGTACGCTCACAAAATAAACCACACAGAACAACCTTGTTCTCTGTTCTGTGGGTACGCTCTTTTCTTAAAGGTTTGAAGATCGTTTAAGAAGGAGTAGGTTCTGCGTGCCCTTTAGTCGCCTTTTACGACGCCAATGGGATGCATATAAGTGGCTCTGTAGCCATCCAAATACCTTCTCATACATGCTATAGTCCAACATAACCGCGCAGAGGTTATATTTCACTCCATACACACACACACACACACACACACACACACGCACGATACATACACACACACATTTAGTTGTATGCGTATTTCATTTTATATAATTTTATACATCTTAATTATGATGATAAGAGAACAAAAAGTACATTTAATGCTTCCCTCGACGAATTAGGCGATAAAAGGTTGTATAATATTGGATACTTTATAAGTAGACACTTTCAAAAAAGTTATTTCGTAACTTTTACGAGTTTCTTGCATAATCTGAAAGTAGTTTTTGAAAACTGTCGCTTTCTAAGACCTGCGACGCTATTATTTAAAATCTTATTATGTGTAATATACTTAACAAAAAAATATGGTAATTAACTGTACGAATATGTAAATTAAAATTGCGCTGGACTAACTAGACTATTTATTATTCTTACCGGGTCAAACTGGGCACAAGCTAATGTAAACAAGGGACAGTAGACAGTAGAGATTTGGTTATTTCAATTTCATTATAATAGGTAATGGTACGGAAATCTTCATGCGTAAGGAGTCCTTCGGAAGGTCCAGCCACTCCTGAGCCTAACCGGAACTAACAGATAAAAATCTGAAAATTAATTTTTGATATATGTAGTATATATTGTCTTAAACATTTAGTAAAAATAAGAACTTTAAGAAAAAAGCCCGGCTTAAAGGACTGAGTTTTGAAATGGCCACACGGGAAGAACCAGTTTTCAAATAAAAAAGAATCATCAAAATCGGTTCACTCACTCAAAAGTTCTGAGGTACAGTCGAATTGAGAACCTCCTCCTTTTTTGGAGTCGGTTTAAAGGTAGTTAATTTAAAATTAAAAATAGACACTTTAATTACATTTATTTGTATAGGTAAACACTATATAATTACTACTAACATGTATGTCCGTCAGTATAAGCAGTATTTCTTGCTTTCCCTCTTGACCTCTCTTTTCTCGTAATTGGTTGTTAATTCACTAAATTTTTCAAGCAAGAAATTCCTAATACGGTCCAGAGGCGATGGCGGTGTTTCCCTCCCGTGCCTCGGAGAGCACGTTAAGCCTTCGATCCTGGTTGTCATGAACACTTATGACAATCGTTATTGGGAAGTCAGTGCCGTCATATACTGACATAACTGACAACAAGAGTAATAGTTCATTCTTCGAATTCAGTTCACCCTCAGGGTTGTGGTGGAAAACTGATATTCAAGTAGTACCGGTTGAACTAGTAGCCGATCCCAAATAATCTTGGGAATAATAAAGGCTAGGAAGAAGGCTGTTAATTTACTTACGTGTAAAATACTTTCTGTTGTAAACAATCCATTCCAAAAATGCTAATAATATAAATTGTTAAATAATAACTGTGTGTGTACGGATTAAATATTAATAGTGTTAGGTAATCTTTATCTCCAGACAGAAAGTAAATATTTTTGTAAAATACAATTGATTTAGTGCACAGAAAACTTTTATGAAGTATACGTATAACTTGGTCTCAATGAACTGGAAGAGGCGCTCGTAGGTAAGCAATGACGGTGCGGTCAGTACCTGGATGGGTAACCACTGGTGGCATGTTACCATGAGCGTCTCCGTGATTCAGAGGTTACGGTAGACAGTCGGTCCCCTGGAGGCGGCGGAGAAGGCCCGGGAGGACGACCTTCACTCGGATGCACTCATGCCGCCCTGAGTGTGGCCGCGGATGGGCGGGACGGGTTTTCCCCCCCATCCGCTTCACAGGCCAGCCGCGAAGAGGCGACGTTACGCGTGTGCCGTACGTCGCCTAATTTGAGAGTTTAACATCAGAAGACGGTGCCCGCTTCAGTGCGGGCAGGCGCTGGGAGGGGTCCGGATGGCGTAAGAAAGCGGTTCCCGGATCTCTCCCGTCTCAGGCGCAGAGTGGCACACCGTGTGGTTTTAGTCGGTTCGATTCCGACACACCGCCCCGCCNCGTTACGCGTGTGCCGTACGTCGCCTAATTTGAGAGTTTAACATCAGAAGACGGTGCCCGCTTCAGTGCGGGCAGGCGCTGGGAGGGGTCCGGATGGCGTAAGAAAGCGGTTCCCGGATCTCTCCCGTCTCAGGCGCAGAGTGGCACACCGTGTGGTTTTAGTCGGTTCGATTCCGACACACCGCCCCGCCGCAGACCCCGGTGGGGTGAAGGCACGAGGGGGTTTCCACAGGTAAGAAAAAAAAAAAAAAAACGGCAGTCGGTCCCGGTTTTTATCATAGGATAACAGTCGTGAAACATAGTTGGAGGCCTTCGAGCAGGTTAAAAACATCCAACGGCAAGATACGTAGTCACAACTTATTCTTGCCAGTCCCCAAACCGCACTTGGCCAGCGTGGGGACGTATGGCCTTAACCCTCTCCTGAGAGGAGACCCGAGCCCAGCAATGGAACATTAAGGATTGTTGATGAGTGTGGGTCACCATGTTGCGTTGTTGCATTCGCAATGAGTATAGTCGCACACTGCTTATGCTTTCCATTACGCAATCTGGAGTAATTGTAGCAGGGTCATATTAAAAAAAATACTTTGATTTATCAGAGAATGACAAGAATCAAATACGATACGATACGATATTCACTCATTATTACCGACTTTTTCATGGTTTCAAATCCAAAGGGTAAAACGGGACACTATTAATAAGATTCTCCTGTGCGTCCGTTTGTCGCCAGGCTATAGACAGTCGTCATTTCCCAGTTGATGTATTTCTGTTGCCGCTATAACAGCAAATACTAAAAAACAGAATAGAATAAATATTCAAGAGGGCTCCTGTACAAAAAACCTGATTTTTTGCCGTTTTTATAAATAATTTTACCCAACCCCACGGTTGTAAAACGAAAAACAACGTGTAGCGAAGGATTAATGATACGGAGTGTCTCAATCCCTGTTCATCCCTTGAGTGTAGCAAGAGCTGACGAAGAAGCGTAGTTTACGCAAGACAAATGGAGAAACAAAACTTGAAGCAAATCGTACCCGTCCTGCCAGGATTGTACAGAAGGCTAAAATCCCCTTTCGAAAGAGAAGCCGATGTACAGCGTAGGTCTGTTAACGGCTGTTTATAATGGCGATGAAAAAACTGCCTCGTTGCTCTAGAGGTTGAAGTATGCGACTGCCAATCAAGAGGTCTCGGGTTCAAATCCCGGGTCAGGCCAAAAGTGTTATTGAGTTTTTCTGATTATATAAATACTTAATAACAGCTCGGAGTTTGGAAGTTGGGGTCTGAAGCCCAGTGCCTCGGAGAGCACGTAAAACTGTCGGTCCTGCGCCTGATCTCTCCCTGATCGTGTCGGTTAACCTTCCCATCGGATTATGAGAGTGAGGGAACAGTGAGGGAAAATATTTATCATTTATCGGGTCAGTCGGGCTTTTTAAGTAATTCATACTTGTTTGGTTTTGGCTCAGCATCGTTATCTCGCTTTCGTTATCTCGCTTCAAATAGATGCTAAAATTATTCGTATAGTCATATCTATTTTAGTATTTTAAAGTTGTGTTTTTAATTAGTCATTTTAAATTCATTCATTGACTTACCTTTCATGTAAGTCACAGTTGTTTTAAATTTGTTTTAGTGACAAATTCATTTATTTATATGAAAATTCAAAAACTGAATTTAAAAGTATAAATATTTCTAGTTCGTAAATATTTAATTCCTGATACAATTACTTCACCGTGATATGTACACGCGCAAGCAATTGCTATAACATACAATGTTAACGATAATAAACATACTACATAGATATAAATATACCTCTACAATAAGTCTATTGTCACTGTGGAGGAACGGGTGTCATGTCCCTCCAACACAAAGGGAGGATCCTCCAACCAGGCGAGGTGATCATGCCTTGCGGGCCACTTAATTAATCAAATATATCTACATTAATACGCGAAAATTCTCGACTATAATGAACGAGCTTTTGCGCGCGGCTCGGTAGTAGATATTTTCATCCCCTATTTTACCCCTATAGGTGAAATTACCAGAATTCCTTTAACTTACGTTAACTTAAATGCAAGTTTTCGGGATTTTTAGGTTCAGCGGCTTGGCAGTTTGGGCTGTGCGTTGGACTCCGTATATCTTAGTCAGTCACCTTCCTCTTTAATATATTTAGATAACAAATATAATCTTTTGCTTTTTTAGTTTAAACCCTCTTATCCCAGAAAAGATTATTTAGATTCAAATAATACTCTTCATATCAAGGGCTCGAGGCAAGTTATAGGAACAAACAATATTACACCACAACTTTGGAACTTGTGGATACTATGATATCCAAGTGTCATTACAAGGTTCATTGATTTTATTTTCTATTTTCAGGTTACATAATGAGACTGCTGGTGATATCCCTCCCCTTGCTTCTCGCAGTCTTTCTGCCTGCTACTGTATCATATATATTTCTGGCTGACGAAATAATAAGTGTCACTGGTGAATTTTTCAAAGACGATCATTTACAGAGCGGAGTATGACGTTGTAGATATATTATTTCCTTTGAACGCCCTTAACAGAGATCTGTACGCGCATCACTCGCTATTATTCTTCGTATTAGCTGATTTCAGTATTGGATAACGAGTCGATAAAGGTCTTTATGTCAGGAAAGACGGGAAAATAAAAATTTGCTGGATAGCGCAAGAGTGGTGGTGGTGTCTGGTCTGGTGCCCCTAAAGATCACACGACAACTGCTTACCTCGGAACGGCAAACGGACTGTACCATTACAATTTTGAAAATAATACAGTTGAGAAGTATGGGACGATAAAAAAATGGTAAAAGAGAATCCTAACGACACAATATACATACTAACTGACGATTATACTCTATACAAAGTCACTGATCAAGGAACAAAGAAGGAGGGAATTGACAAACCCGCCAACGTACGAGAGACGGTCCCCATTTCAGGTCATCGGCATTTTTTATATTTTTTATCATTAATTCCATCACGACGAAGCCTTGAACACTCAAAGACTTAGAATTGAAGACTTGAAATACTTGACATTGGCAGAAACAGCGGATCCGGCTGATTGCCATATCATCAAAAGAAGAAGAAGAAGAACTGTGCACATTATGGATAGAGGTGGCGTTCAGAAAATCGAAGTATTGGACAAAAATCCGTCTTACTTAAAAATATTCAAAGCGCCATTGTTGATAATGCGATTGCGTTAATTGCTAATAACAAGTCACATTTGATGTTTTCTAACGGTACGATTGGACCCGCTCATTGCGAATACTTTGTGAAGCCGACTGTTTACTCGCTACAGCCCCTACTCTTGCAACATTACGGGTACAAGAAGAACATCTAGGAGCTGAACTTCCTTCAAGGCTGGCAGAGTCAGTTCACTGATGCTCTTGAAAGATTCGCTATGAGAAAGCAAGCTGTTATCGCAACTTATTCCACCGCCTTTAAAAGGTTTTTGGAAGATTGAAAAGAGTTGTCACTTTCTATTATCTATCCCCATTCCATAATAAGCACTTGCAGGTATCGCCAGATTTTATTGTTTTAACGTACTTTGTAAATTGCATTACCAAATGAAAGAACCTTTTTAATTAGTTTTATTCATACAATAGCCATCATGACAGTGACCAAGGACCAATAAAAATATAGTTAATTCACTGGTTGACAAATGGTGACGTCGCGTCTTACACAAACAGACGCCATGACACCACCGTTTTCTCGTGAATTTTAAACTTTAAATTAAAATCACAATTTTTTCCTATTAAAACCTCTTTGTTTTGTAGAAATACTGTTTTTGACGATAGGAGGTACTTCCGAACATAATAAAATAGTTTTTCAAAATTAGTCATCATGCCTATTATAGACTTTTGTATAAAATTTTATCACACACGATTGATGTTTGGAGCCCTAACCACCGGATTTTTGGTTTCTGTACTCGAAGTCGGTTTCCTACTATTTCTTATATTTTTTAAATATTTTACGTTGTTTACCTTTTGTATGTATTTAAAAATGTAATTTATATGTGGGTATATAAATGTAATAAAGAGAACAATACCTTTACGACGAAAATATATCCATAATGTGTTAGTATTTAGACCTCAATTACTATGTTAGTACATAAAATTTACTCAAAAAATCAATTGAAGGAGTATCATTTCTGTTTGCAATAACTTTTAGAAAACGATAATAACAATATAGCTATTATTAATTTTACAAACAAGAAAATGTTTAAGAATTGTAACGTTAAGCTTTTTACGGGTTTTAAAGCTTGTTTTGTCACCGACCCATTATTACAAATTTATTGACACTTCATTTGTTAAAATCGATTCAGTATAGTCCATTCGCTTAGATACGGTCACGTTGATCACAGTCAAACGTGTGGCAAGCCTCCAGAAAATTGAAGGATCTGCCTGCGGAGCACAAGCAATTATGATTTGTCAATTGAATGACGAAATTCTGATTTTTGCAGTGAAAACTTGTTTAGCGGCGCTGTGCACTTTTTTTGTGATGGGTAAAAAATGTTAAAATCGCGTCAGGACACGTGACCTGATCGAAAATTCGTTAGACGGTGGAAGAGTAGAGCTTAAGTTGACATGTTTGTGTACGATAGCGCAATAAATGAATATTGTATTTTACCACATAAAAGATAGTACTTTTATACTGATAATTAAAGTAATTCGTGGAAAATTATTCCCTAACCATTCCAAAACATCAAAACTGCACAACGTTAATATTCAAGTTTCCACTTCTGCCGGCACTTCCGGAGTGCAACCCGTTTTTTTTAATAAGCATAAAATGTGTTATTCTACCTATCTATAATATCTACCCCGATTTCCAACTCCAATCTTCAACCGTTTCTCCGACGCATTATTCTTTCTTAATATGAACAATTTCGTCCATGAAATTTAGGTGATTATATGAACAGGCAACGAAACTTATTAACTCGTAAATTAGTACCTGCCTAAGTTACAACTAATAACTTAACTGCGTAAGCACTTATTACTACACGCATAAAAAAATATTTTTAAGCTTCAGGAGTACTAGATGAACCAACTAAACTCAAGAACAAAATCAGGATTCAGTGCCGTTATGAGTTCATTCTTACTAAACAACACGAATATTTTCGTCATTATGTAAAGTGATTAATGAAACTTGATATGTACATAAAATAAAACAACTAATTAATTTTTTTATATATTTTATTGATTTAATACTTATTATAAGATATGTTAATTATTTGCTTTAAAAATACGTTTCAAGACCATAATGTACATGGAGCTCAAACAGACAAAATATTGCTAACGCATACAAACAAGGATTGGCAATGTTCGATCGCAACGATTCAACATACAATAGCGAACCGTCTTGTAAAATAAACACAAAAGTACTATAAGTACTAGATAATAATGCTATTATTATTATTTTGTACTCGTGATAATAAGTTAAAATTACAATACCAACTTTGGGGGCTAATTTTCAGTCATCAATTTAGTGACGAAATTCTGAATTATTATTTATAATAAACAATAGAGTATTATTCTACCTATCTATAATATCTATCCCGATTTTCAACTTCAATCTTCAACCGTTTCTTCGTGGCATTATTCTACCTTCAAATAAATAATTTTCTGCATGAAAATTAAGTGAATAAATGAACAGGCAGAGACCCTTATTTATAAATGTATTAAGAAGTTTTAGTAAGATACAACCTATAACTAAATTTGTAAGCACTAAGTACACGTTCGAACACAGTTTACAATACAATAAATATAATAAAATAAAGATAATAATAATTATTGCATGTCCCTTCTAGCCACACAAGAGAAAGGTTTTTAAGTATCCCAGATACTAACTATTGGTAAATTTATCATTTTGGGTAACCGCAAATTAATTAACAAGCAGATGCATTAGAAGAGTTTTAAAAAATAGGTACATATAGACTTGTATGAGCTAGTACATATACTATACCTAGTGCAGATACCAGTCTCTCACTCGGACTCGCTCTAATTGTGATGTAAAACCAAGATTACGATTGTTATTTGTAACCATACATGTGTGGGAGAGAACATAAAATATATACAAATTACAGGTTCTATAATTCTTCAATAACCAGTATTACTAAGAAGTAATAAAACTTGACTAACTAGTAGATATTAGTAATAAGGAAATCTACAATAATCAGGCGGAAATTGACATAGTTTTATTTAAGATTTCGTAATCACAAGGAGTTAAAAGTTACTAAAACAACAAGCGAACCTTACAATCGTCGTTTGTGATTTTTTTATGTTATAGGGGGTAAACGAGCAGACGTATCGCCTGATGGTAAACGATTACCGCCGCCCATGGACACCCGCAACACCAGGGGCGTCACAAGTGCGTTGCCGCCCTTGGGGGATGGGAAGGGGTATAATTGTTATATTTATATAATTATCTGTATAATTATCAGACATTTTTTTATTATTAGTCTAAATACGAATAGGTGTGCTACGTATACCACGAGTATACGTTAGTATTCTTAGTCCACCCAGGTGTAACAAGGGTATGTGTTTATGTTCTTAGTCCAGTCAAGATAACCACGGGTCTGTATTAATGTTCTTAGTCCACCCAGGTGTAACAAGGGTATGTGTTTATGTTCTTAGTCCAGTCAAGATAACCACGGGTCTGTATTAATGTTCTTAGTCCACCCAGGTGTAACAAGGGTATGTGTTTATGTTCTTAGTCCAGTCAAGATAACCACGGGTCTGTATTATTGTTCTTAGTCCACCCAGGTGTAATAAGGGTATGTGTTTATGTTCTTAGTCCACTCAAGATAACCACGGGTCTGTATTAATGTTCTTAGTCCACCCAGGTATATCACAGGTCCGTGTTAACATTCTTAGTCCATCCAGGTCAAACATGGCATTAACTTGGTGTTAGACTACCGTCAAATAATATAAACTTTACAAGGGTTTCGTTCGCATTGTCAATAATGGCCGTGTTGTGACGGAATACGAATACCGTGTGTTATCACCCCTATTCTTCCTGTATTTATCGTAAAAGTCGACTTAGGGTGAAAACATGCAGGACAACAGCCACGAGCACAGCAAACAGTTGGAAAACTGGACACAACGCGTATACTAACCTATTTGGACAACGAGGTTAAGTACGGCAATACCTTACTTTTAAGGATAGACACATGTGCCGCAGTGGTCTATTTAATTGGTGTTGATTGATGATATGAATAAAGTGTTACCAATAGATGCATTCACTATTATAAACTAATATTCATTCTAAAAACAAACACATTAAAGGCATAAGCGACTTATATTTCATTTCGCTATATACAAGGCTTCTTGGTTAATATAAGAAATGTTTAATTAAATAAACTGCTTTAATCATACCAAACGAATCTTAAATCTTAACTTAATCGATTATAAAATAAGCATATGATACAAGTAAGTATATTCAATCGCACCGAATCAATTCAAAAATCGATTCGATGTAAGACGCCTACACAGTATCCATATCAATTGATAATAGCATTAGATGAGTTGCTTTATCAGGCAGAATCGATAGGAATTCTTCAAATATAAAACAATATTTATATACATTGTATGTGCACTTTACTAGTAATGAAATAAACCTTACGAAAGACCACACTTTAGTTAGAAACGGCCACACTAAGTCTATTGTAGCCGAAGATCAAAGAGCAAAAATCGGCCAAGTGCAAGTCCGACTCGCGCAGCAAGGGTTCTGTACCAATATTTATACACTTCAAGCGACTGCCTGTTGCCGTTATCAATATCGAGCAAAACAAATACGTTCATTGTATGGGAGCTCTTTTTTAAATATTTATTTTACTGTGTACTGTACGCAATAGAAATATATCATCACTGAAAATTTCATCCATCCAAATATCACGGTTCATGAGATACAGCCTGGTGACGGACGGACAGCGAAATTTTTTGGGTACGGAACCCTAAAAAGAATCACTAATCTTTATTTCTATTTATTCAGGTTTCAGAAGCCAGGTGCCGGTAGCTTCTTGTAAATTCTCCATCATAGTAATAATAAATCAAAGGCCGACAGACTGGGGGGGAGGAGGGGGGAGTAACCATATCGTCTTAGTCCGATACAAAACAGTTTGTAATTTTTTACGGATATAAAACTCCACACACACATTTTAGACTGATTTTAGAATCGATTATTTTTATAGTATGTCTATTATTCAATATTGGAATTATATCAATTACTTAATGTTAGATCCACGCTGATGTGAGCATGATGACATGTGACTTGCTCCAAAAATCTGGCCAAAAGCTATGCAAATATGAATCTTTCATAGTATAAAACGAAGACGATGCCTGTTCAATTAGATCTTTAAAACTACTCAACAGATTTTAATGGAGTTTTCGTTCGTGTTTTAGTAATATCGGTAATTTCAACATTTTTATTCTTTTTAAGGGGTGTCCATGAACAAAAAAAACTTCAAACATAATTTAAAAGATACAAAAGTATATAATGGTTAGTAAAACCGTATAATCAAATTATAAATATATTTATACACAAGTACTAGACGCCTATGCAACAGTATTGGCTCTTTATTAATAGTTAGCTGCATAAACTTTAACTAACATCTCTATAGAATACTAAAGATCACATTCACCATTACATTCTTCCGAATAGACATAAGTTCGGCGTTTTCTCTCTCATATACACATCTTTATTGCCATTATAATAAGGTTCAAATTCCTTTAATCAATCTTCTGTTTCTTGTTATCAGGTACTGTGAGGTCGACGGCACTCAGAGGGCGCTTGAGTTTGGTCTCGAAGCTCTTCGATAGATTACTAAGGTGGCGTATTTCGTTTGTAATACCTCTTATTTTAGCGATGGTTGATTGTGTTCTCTGTCGAGGGCTTCTGTCGGTGGTTACTGATGGTGAAAAGACATCAGTTTCTGCCCTTTGGACTTCGTGCGGTGGTTCTGAATCACCTTCGGATAGGCTCGGGAGCTTTATTAGAGGCTTGCGGGGTTTCATGTTTGGTAGTACTGGAATTAAAGAAAAAAATTGAATTTGGTTTTGAAGACTCCAAATGTGTGCGAGAACAGGAATGTATATACATTTCGGTGGCGCTCATAGCCCAGTTGCACTCGGTGATTAGAAACAATCATCGAGGTTAAGCAACGACGGCGCGGTCAGTACCTGGATGGGTGACCGCTGGTGGCATGTTACCATGAGCGTCTCTGTGATTCGGAGGTCACGTTAAGCAGTCGGTCCCGGTTCTTATCATACGATAACAGTCGTGAAGCTTAGTTGGAGGCCTTCGGGCGGCTTAAAAACATCCAACGGCAAGATTTACGTAGCCACAACGTATTCTTGCCAGTCCCCAACCCGCACTTGGCCAGCGTGGGGACGTATGGCCTTAACCCTCTCCTGAGAGGAGACCCGAGCCCAGCAGTGGGACATTATGGGTTGTTGTTTGTTGTTGTTATGTTTTTCTAATGATGGATGCATGATGGGTGATAGTTTGGTCAAGGAATATCTGACCCGATATTGAGAACAGCAAACTCTTTCACGGCTAAACAACTGAACTGATTTGGATGAATTTCAGTATAGAGGTAGATTGGACCTTGGAAAAAGGACATAAGACTACTGCTACTACAGACAAAAGCTAGTAAAACATATAAAATCTCTGAGTAATATTATATAGTTCAAAAAGAATCGACATTAATTAGTCAAAATTAACCTAGAGCTTCTATAGGCCTATAGGCTCCTAGGCGCGGCGTCAATCCTGAGGGGGACCTGAAATAACATGGTCCGGGTCCTCCTCTGAGCGGGGCGACTGAGACCGGCTGCCGGGATGGTTTTTAGTGGAATCACCACATATCTGGCTCCTCAGTCTCCGAGGAACCGGAGATCCGAAGGGATTTTCCATCCCGTAAATAAAAAAAAAAGAAAAAGAGGTCCTATGTTGTGTTTTTTAAATCACGTCCTGATAAGTTCTTGTTCTAATTGGATTCAAATCTAATTTCAGATTTTCGAACATAATATATCCTGTGTTAATAATAATTCGGACATTTAACACACAACGCCATCTAGTCCCAAACTAAGCAGAGCTTGTGTTATGGGTACTAGACAACTGACATAAATACATACTGATTTTCTTGGTAAATACATATATATTATACATAGAAAACGTCCCAAACTCCGAAACAAATATTTGCAGATCATACAAACATTTGGTCCGACCCGGGAATCGAACCCGAGACCTCAAGCACAGCAGTCGCATACGCTACCACTGCGCCACCGAGGTAATGTTGCGGGGGGACTTTACGAACATTCATAAACAAGAAGAACAATTAAGATCAACAATTTTTAGATCACCCAATGATCACCGTATGATGATTGAAATCACAACACATCACATTAGCGTAGTTCCAAATAATAATTGGTGCTAAGTGAGAGCGATACTGAGAGAATTGGAGAGGTGCAAACAAGCTCGATAACAGATCGCCCTCCACTTGTGCTAGTGTTAAGTAGTCAAGTTAGATAGGCCGGTCTAAGTGGATTCAATAGCAGAATTAGTACAAGTGAGTTTAAAACAATGATGCAGGAGCATCTCAACAAGCCACCACGGCGTGGATCACCAGCATTGTTGTATTGTCGAGGAATGAGTATGGTGACCACCACACTTGAATTCTGCTCATGCTATCCATCAGACAGAGTAACATCACTTCGTGATGCCATATAAAAAAAATCTAGAATGTTTATAAAGAAGAAGAATTATAATAATGTTATGTTGACTCACATTTGTTGTTTCTCTTGGAAGTGCCGATGGGTAGCACGGAGAGGTCCAGCTTGATCTGGCTGGAAAAGTGGCGGAGAGGCTGCGCTGACGTGGAAGGCTCGCCGGTACCATTCACTGTAACACACACAAAGTGTTACCATTGGTATTACTTGAAATTTAAATATCATACACAGATAACCACCTAACTCCGAGATAAAAATTTGCAGGTCATACAAATGTTTGGTCCAACTCGATAATAGAACCCGAGAACTCAGCACTGCAGTTACAGAAGCTAACACTGTGCCACCGAAAGCACTCTACCCTTGCGTTTTAAGGCGATAAGGGGCCATCACATTTTTTTATTTAAAAGCCACTCTCACTAGAAATATATGGTGTGGGAAGAAATATGTGGCTTTACATACACACAACACTTGGAACAGTAGTAAACCATGGGGTAACCATTTAAGCCATTACTTTTTCTTCTTTTTTCTGTTTAAGACAACTCCCGCATTAGGAATATACATTCCTATGTCACGAGGATCTTTACAAATATACATGAAACGGACACAAAGTACACCCAGACTTAGAACAACAATTTATAGATCACACAAAGTGTTGTCCCATGTAGGATTTGAACCCACAACACTTGGCGCAGTAGGAAGCGGTGTGGCGACCGCTTAAACCACTAGGCCAACCGTGTAGTCATCTTACTTTAACCATACAGACTGTTTGCACTGATAAGTGATAAAGGCATTATAAAAAACATTTGTAGTGAATTAGCCCATTTATCAATAAACTTTATTTAATGCTAAAGTTATTTTTGACTACAAACTTACAGCCTTAGACCTGAGGCCCAATGATTCAGGACCATCTCAAAAGACCTCTGTGGTGTGGGTCACCATGCTGCATTGGATCATTGTCTGCATTCGCAATGAGTATGGTGACCACTACTCTTGGATACTGCTCATGCTTTCCATCAGGCAGAGTAGTTACTTTGGCAGGCCCATGTATATTTATATAAACTAGTGGTCACTCAGAGGAGGAGGAACTTTTTAGGGCTTCATTCACAACACAACACAACACAACAACCCATAATGTCCCACTGCTGGGCTCGGGTCTCCTCTCAGGAGAGGGTTAAGGCCATACGTCCCCACGCTGGCCAAGTGCGGGTTGGGGACTGGCAAGAATACGTTGTGGCTACGTAAATCTTGCCGTTGGATGTTTTTTAAGCCGCCCGAAGGCCTCCAACTAAGCTTCACGACTGTTATCGTATGATAACAACCGGGACCGACTGCAAACGTGACCTCCGAATCACGGAGACGCTCATGGTAACATGCCACCAGCGGTCACCCATCCAGGTACTGATCGCGCCATCGTTGCTTACCCTCGATGATTGTTTCTAATCACCGAGTGCAACTGGGCTATGAGCGCCTTATTCATTCATTCGTCAACGGCTAATACAGCAAATATTTCATCATGGCTATTTTTGACATCCATTATGACAATATAGACATAAAAATAATCTTTTTTGAATTTAATGTGCATACATTTGTGTGTCAGAATATTTGTGTACGTTTGTGTCATACGCATGATAGTGTGTGGAATATTATTTATTTAATTTAATGTATTTTTCATGCATAACTTTAAATAAATCTTAGCATTCTGATATCCGCTATGTGCCTGTGAAAATTCACACTGCCCCGTCCGCGCAATTGTCGTAAAAAGAAGTACAAAGTTTTTGCTTCAGGTATTAATATGAGTATATCGAAAAAAAGAACCATTGTTTAATGTTAAATAAAGTTAATAGGGGGGTAAGGTTAATAGTTGAATTCTTGATTATCTTGATAATAGAAATATAAAAATGTATGCATATATCTATATATATACCTGCAATAACTTTCCCTCCCGCAGCTTGATTGGTGTGAGTCAGTTCACTGTACTTTATATCACATTCTTCAATACGTTTCTTCAAATCAGCTGAAACAAACACAACAAAATGAATTTAACATATATTTATTCAGGACAATGGTTCTGTTTATCAACTGCCTAAACATTAGTAGCTTAAGTACAGACTCTGCCTAATTTGGAATCATACTACTGTCTGTTTTCACGTATGTATTTATAAAATTTTATTTATTATTTTTTAAAATAAAGCGTGGGAGAGCCACGGTTCGGCACGACGGGGCCGGCTCGACCGGAGTGATAACACGACTCCCCACAGAAAACTGGTGTGTGGAACAGCACCTGCGCTTTGTTTCACCGAGTGAGGATACCGGAGGCCCACACCCCAGTCCCTAACCCCACCCCATCCCCAGTGCGTTGCCCAAAGGTAGACAACGCACTTAGAATGCCTCTGGTATTACGGGTATCCATGGGCGGCGGTAATCGCTTCCCATCAGACAATACGTCTGTACGTTTGCTCTTCATTCCAAAGAAAATAAAAGATAGTCGAGTAGTTCTTACAGACAGCTTGGTTTGAACGATAAGACCATCGATTGTCAAGTATATATTGTATTGTATCCTGCGCCTGATATCTCTACGGTCAGGTTGGATAGCCGTCCTATTGGGTTATAAGTGTGAAGGAACAGAGAGTGCACCTGTGTTTGCGCACACACTTGTGCACTATCATACCTCCAGCGTCTAGCCGATGTGGCCACAATCTGCTAGAACAACATCATCATATTGTTACTCATTTTTTTGTTTCTCTTAATGTGTAGACAATGAATATAAGATAAATATGTACCAATAGAAGACTCCTGGTCTTGTTGCTTCTTTGTTAGTTCTCTGATGGTCTTCTGCTGGCGCCAGGCTAGCTTCTTGTACTCCAACGTCTGAAGATATTTACATTATACTTTTAAAAAAATTGATACTTACAATTTACTTAATAATCATAAGCAGTATTGTGAAACAGTTTAATTTGGAGCCGATTTTATTGATAATCTGACGTCCAACTGATTCGGAGGTCTGTTCCATCAAATTTTCATAGGAAATATTTATTTTAAAAAATACTGTGACAGACAAATGGTGACACAATTCATACTTAAATTTTAAATTAACTCTATCTGTCCGTATTTTAATCTTTTATTGTTAAACCGCTGCACCAATTTCAATGTTATTTAAGCAAGGAGAAAAATTGGTTCTTGAAGTCTTCAAATAAGTACATATGCTACTCTTTACCGCGGTACCCAACACACATGCGATCTAAAAAATACTAATTTGTAGCTTTTTTTTTTAATTATACAGTAAAAATAACAACTTTCTTACCCGTTTATAAAATTTCTTGTATTCTGACGCTAGGTAAAGTGACAGTTTGGCATTAAGAATAGATCGTCTGCGAAGGTGCATCATCTCTTGTCGCATTGCCAGCGGAGCAAGTACAGCTGTGAGTGAGAAAAAAAAATTATAGACTGTGACTAATGACTAAACTAATTATACTAATTACTAATTAATTAAACGTGTAAAAAAATTGAGTCAGAATTTAGCTGGACCCACATTGGAACCCTGTGGGATCTCTGCATACGATATTCCTTGACGTTTAATAAAGTTAGTTGTTTTAATCATCATTATCACCAACAACAACAAGCAGATAGCCGGCTCAACCGAAGCGGTACTGCCCTCGAACAGAAGCTCAGCCTAAAATGAGAGCATACGTGCTGTCGTATTTTGTTGACGGGCGCGAGACCAAAGGACCAATGATGATACAGCATCACATTGTCGCAATGAGCATGGTGACCACAACTCTTGAATTTTGCTTATGCTTTCCATCAGGCAGAGTAGAGTCACTTTGGCAGGTCTATACTTTAAAAATCTTGAGTAGAACAGTGCTGGACATAGGCATCTCCTGAGAAAGGAGGTTTTATCCTACCGTACCACGTTGGCCAGGTGGATTAGTGTAAAGCTGTGCCAATTTTTATCTCTTTACAGTGATATTGCCCAGCGTGGTTTGCTACCTTTGTCGGCTCTCACGACATCCACGGGATGAACAGGGAAGGTGACACTTAGTATTCTAAGTCCGTCACCACAAGGACGGATATACCAATGCGTCCGTCGGTGTGGCTAAAGTGGCCATCGTCGTATAGTAGGCCTGAGTCTCCTTTCTACTGAGAGGTATATATAAAGCGGTATTTGTCAGAGTTTTATAAGACTCTAGCTAACCAGCGCATCTTCGTCTGCAACTCTCCTAGGTAATCAATTTTCTCAGTTTTTGCAGCATTGTTCATCGATGCGCGTCTCTTATTTGTCTTAGCGTGATGATTTTGTCTAAAATGTTCCACGAGGACTAAGCTAACAGCCAATATCAAAAGAATGAGCGAAATTGGTCCAGTACCTCACGCGTGATGCCGTTAATAATGAAAATGAGAATTCATTTCAGCACATACAATAGATCTTACATATTTTTATACCAGGAAGATATATATAACTGAATACTATATTTACCATGTGAGGTTCGGGCCTGTGGAGGGGTAACACCGTCATGCAGCTTTTTCCGGAAGGCGGAAGATATTTTGTCATCGAAGTGTTCAATCGCCATGCTGGATATATCCCGCAGCTCTTGTAGTACTTCGTGTGCACGCGGGGGAGTAGTTGCTGTCTCCACTATGTATAAGACGCGTCTTATTTCGTCTATTACCTGGCAATAATAACAATTTTGGTAAGGTTTATCGATTGATCGTTAATTTCGTTGCGGGTTCTAAGACAGTTAGAGATATTTCGTAATAGGATCTTCTTCTTGTCAAGAATTCATTTGTAGTAACACTGGGATCTGGCAACTCCCCAACAATGAACATGACCAAAAAAAACACTAAACCACAATTTATTATAAAAACAAACAACATACAAAGAATGTCTTCTCGTCGTACAGAAGATACAAGTAGCGTTCTTGTTTTCGTATTTCGTTGGTGAGTGTGAGACCAAAAGCCCAATGATGCAGAAGCATGTCAATATGTCGCCATAGTGTGGATCACCATGCTTCATTGTCTGCACACGCAATGAGTATGGTGACCACCACTCTCGCATTCCCCTCATGCTTTCCATCAGGCAGGGTAGTCACTCTGTCATTCTCATATATTGCAAGAGTTTCAATAGAAGATCCAACGATCTATGCTGGAAACGAGTTCCCAATCATTAGTCTCCAACATACCCGAAGGGAAAAGTATAGGGCCGTTTCCACGGGCGAGGGAAACGTGCCGATATTATTCGTCGTGCCTTGATTTTAATTAATACGCTGAAGGAATAACCGCTCGCTTATGGAGATCACCCGACGGTAGATGGGCGGATCAGTCACGATTATCTACTTTATGGTGACGGCACCTTAATATACTTGACATGTTACTTACCTTGCCGGGAATAAAGCAGCATAGTCCATGGTCAATAAACTTGGAGTATGTCATATTGAGCATAGATATTCGTGTCTCTATCGATGTCAGAATGTCACAGTGCCGGGATAAATGGTGGTACCTGATGTGAAAAATGAATATATGTTACTTACTGATTAACACATACATATTTTTAATTGTAAAGACTACGACCAACAGTATTCCTTATGTTTTATATCGTTATCACCTGGTTACAGCCCACTGCTGGAGAAATAGGCCTCTCCTAAAGCACACCACAGATCCTGGTGATGTTTATTTGTTTTTATCTAATAGGGGTACTCGGAACATTTCCAATGTCCAATTTCCAATTTCAAATTCAAATTTATCTTCACTGATGGATAATCGGTATCTTGGAATCCATATATCTATTATATACTTGAACTACGTTTTGCCTGTTGCTTGTAAGTCGGTTATCCCAGTAAACATTAGCCTATGTCCTTCCTCAAGAATCAAAGTATCCATGCTAAACTTCACAGAAATGGGTGCAGCCGTTTAGTCTTGAAAGCGTAATAGACAACAAGTCAGTCATAATAGATAAAAAATAACTTATTTTCTATCTTTTATTTATTAGTATGGAGAACAAACTTATAATTTATTAGTATGGAGTACAAACCTAAGGATATAGAAACATAGTATTTAGGGGTTTCTTTTTATGATAGTATTTGCATCACTACATCTACTGCATCAGTGTAGGGTGCGTTTTTATCGTATAAATGTGAGCTTGTTTGTCACGCTTTCACGCCAAAATCGTTAAACCGATTTAATAAATTCTTTCACCAATGGAAAGCTACATTATCAGCGTATAACATAGGCTACATTCTTACCTTGATAGCCAACATACACGCGGGCGGAGCTACGGTCAGTTATTGGGAGATATTTCGATTTGCACTGTGACTGTTTTGAGTTTAAAGTCATTATAAAGATAATTATTAAAAGATTAAATGAAAATATGATTTGAATTACCGTGAGATTAAATAAATATTACTGTGGCAGAGTCACGCTGCGGCACGAATAGGCCGGTTCAAGCGGAGTGACACCACGGCCTCATAGAAAAATCGTGTAAAACAGTGCTTACGCGTTGTTTCACCGAGTGAACGAGTATACCGAAGGAGCATAGCCCTAACCTGCCCCCATCCACCTACCTCCCCATCTTTCAAAGGCCGGCAATGCACTTATGACGTATCTAGTGTTGCGGATGTTCATGGGCGGCGAAAATTGCTTACCATCAGGTGATACGCTCGTTTGTCCCCTAATGCAAAAATAAATAAATAATAATAGTTATTCTATGCAAATAAAACACGATGATATATCCGAAAATAACGTAATGACTGTATTTTACGGATATCCGGATCCTGATATACTCCTAGAGCCCACTAGTACCACATCATTGGGAACAATACTAAAGGAATTAATTCTGTTATAGGTATTAAAATAGATAAGAATTCAATCCAAACAATTTTTTAAACAAAATTGTTTCAAGAATGCAGCGTCGTTATGAAGGTTAGTCGACTTTCTGATGTTTTTTTTAGCGAACATGAATTTTGGCCGTGAGCGATACATATTACATGAATAAGGGATGGATAAATAGTGCTGATTAGTGATTTGGGCCAAACTCAATAATAAAAATAAACACAATCCCAAAATTTAAAAATGCTTAAAACGTACAAGCTTCCTATTACATGCATGTAAATGCAAAAGTATGTTTATCACCCGCCCAATACATTAGACCGTATTTAGCTGATGAAGTTGTTTTTTAGACGAAATTCAGTATAGAGTTAGTTTGAATCCTAGTGAAGGACACAGGATAGTTTTTATCCCTAAATAAATACTTAAGTCATGCTTCAAGGGGTGTAAAATATCGAAAGTGGAAGCCTGTATGGGGAATCAATAATCGCTGAACAGGTTTAAATAACACGCTAGCGGACCCTTCTTGTTTTTTTTTATATATTTTTTTACATGTGGACACCTGTGTGTGTGTGCGGCGGGGCGGTGTGTCGGAATCGAACCAACTAAAACCACACGGTGTATCACTTTGCGCCTGACACGGAAGGGATCCGGGAACCGCTTTCTTACGCCATCCGGACCCACGCTAGCGGACCCTAGTCTAATTTATCTAAATCTAATCTGTAATAGATAGTTTAGTTTACCTGCGCTCTGACTCTCTCCTTGGAAGCTGTCCCTTTACATTCTTCAGTGCCGCTGCGTGTCTTCGCTCGATCATCACGAAGCCTCGATTAAGCATACGCATACAAATTTCGTTGAATCCTCGGGACACCTGAAAAACATACTTACATTTATATCTATCTATGCTAATGTATACTAACATTAATAGGGGGTAATGTTCGGGAGTACTGATCAGATCCTGAAATTTTTTTCACTAACAAGAGCGACACTATTGAAGAGTTACATAGGCCATATTTTATTCATCATCATCATCATCATCAGCCTATCGCAGTCCACTACTGGACATAGGCCTCTCCAATTTCACGCCACTTAGTTCGATCTATGGCTTCTCACATCCAGCTCCTGCCAGCCGTCTTGCGCAAATCATCGCTCGCATCGCATAATAACCTCCACCTGGCCTGTGGACGTTCTACGTCCACAGGCCAGGTGGAGGTTATTATTCAACAACAAAATATCCTGGAATTTTTTTTTTACTATGCTTGAACAAAAAAATCAGTTAAAAATAATAGTATTTGTAAATCAAGTCGAGGAAAAGCGGGTCGGCTAGTACTTAATATTGTTACGAAGAAAGATTATTCGCGAGCAACGATCTAGAAAGTTCTCGTTGATCTCCTGAGACACGGAATAATGAACCTTACATCGATATACATAGCGTCGAATATCGATTGATAGTTGCTCCCAATGATCTCGCCGGCGGGCGCGTCCTGGGTACGGTGAATAGCCCCGTATGTGCGAGTCGTTTATCGAATGCGCTAGTATCAATAATAATGGGTATAAATATCAACTCTCGCGGGCCGCAGTTCAATTCAGTTTGAGCTACAGTGCGCTAAATATTGGAGTGATATCAGTGATTAACCTAGCGACCTCGGCGACCATTAAGAATTGTTTTCTAAGAGATATTGCGATTTTAAGAGTGTTTTTAACGAGTAAAAGAGACTCGTTAAAAGTTTGATGTTTAATTATCACGTCAGATGTTTAATTTATCAAATGCATCGAACCCTAGCATGTAACAACATTTTAAAGTTAAAAATCTTGATTGTCTGTTTGTTTCAACGCGCTACTACCGCGCAAATTTCAATTCAGACCAATGATCTCAGGAATTATTGGTCTGAATTGAAAAATTATTAGTGATAGACCATAAAGCTACGCCTCATAAAGCAGTTTGATAGCAGTTAAAGTTTCGCAAATATCGCGTCTGACAGAAATGTTCCTCTTTTTAAATTGGCTCACTGTAACCTTTTTATGGCAATCAAAGTTAACGCTGTACAATATCTGGTTACGATCAATAGGAGACGCAGACGCAGTACCATCGCTCAGCTGGTACTTTATAAACTCTCGACAGCTTATATTGGCGTTGGTGATCCTTTACCAGAAAGCATTGAAAGTGTTTTTTTATGAATCAGAGTACAAACGAGCGAATGGGTCACCTGTTGTGTGTAGGCGACTACTATTGCACATGTATACCTGCAACTTAGGACCCATAAGTGCATATTTGTGTTTAGAGGTCATCTTCTCCCCTGCTAGAATTTAGGAGGAGGGTTAGAACTTCAGTGACCTCTAGCTCGGTAAGAAATAATAAAAAATCGCTTATTACCTATTTTCTGTGAGGCCACAGTATGGCTTATTTCCAACGGCCATAAAACTGCCGCTACAAGGTCATTGGGTCTAAATTTCACATTGGTTCCCAACCGATACCCAGAGGTGGCCTTTGAAACAAACCGACGGTATCACTGCAGTTGAGCTGTTATATATGCCGAAAAGCTTACTTAATGCGATTTGTAAGGAAATTATGTTAAAACAAATGTTCTCGATTTATGTTCATTTACATAATTATGAGGAAGTCGTCAACTGCCAACACGGACAGCACATAGCTGTATGTAAACAATTATCAATAGATTTTATTAGCTTGTTATTGCATGTACTACATGCCTTACGATTTTGACCTTGAGAAGACTAATCTTGTTAGATCAAATCGTCACAAATATGTTTATTGAAATTTTATTGAAATTCTAGAAGTATTGTGTAGGCGCTCATAGCCCAGTTGCACTCGGTGATTAGAAACAATCACCGAGGGTAAGCAACGATTGCGCGGTCAGTACCTGGATGGGTGACCGCTAGTGGCATGTTACCATGAGCGTCTCCGTGCTTCGGAGGTCACGTTAAGCAGTCGGTCCCGGTTGTTATCATACGATAACAGTCGTGAAGCTTAGTTGGAGGCCTTCGGGCGGCTTAAAAACATCCAACGACAAGATTTACGTAGCCACAACGTAGTCTTGCCAGTCCCCAACCCGCACTTGGCCAGCGTGGGGACGTATGGCCTTAACCCTCTCCTGAGAGGAGACCCGAGCCCAGCAGTGGGACATTATGGGTTGTTGAATGATTGATAGAAGTATTGTAAAATATCATCGTAGTAACAGTGACTTCTGCTATTTAAAAAGGTTGCAGTCATGAGATAGTAGGAAGGAAATATTACAGATAGTCGTACAGAGACTAAGGCCCTGTTTCACCGGTTACAGATAAGAGTCAAACAGTTTATCTCACAGATAATTTGATATATCTTCGATATAAATGGGTCAAACCTTATTTCATATAAGCAATCCGGGGAAATCCGGAACTTATCTGTAACTGGTGAAAGAAAGAGTCTTAATTTACTGTTACTAAGCAGCAGTCTGCGATTACTTCAACGCAGAAATGTAATTTTTTTAAAGCACATGTGGCAAACATATTGAAGAACCACCTTAAGTAAATGACAAACACTGTTGATGCTTGTTGATGACTGTCCATAGGAATCTCATCAAGCCCAGCCTCATCTAATCTTACTTCGGAAGAAGGTTGTAACAAAATAGAAATAAATTAATTTTAAATGAAATTTGAGGCAACCTTCAAAATAGTCAGAAATGCTAGTCTAACTATTTTTAAATAAGAATGTTCAGCAAAATTTTATGATCTAAAATATAAAATTCTCGTCTCGCAGTGTTTGTAAAATATAGCCTACTTCCATATTGAAAAAATAAATTTTAAATTACAAAATGACACTTCAATTTAGTTATTTGTAGGTATCTTATATTGATATAGAAGTGTTTTTTGCTTTCTTGAACACTTCAGGATCAACTACTCCAAAAATTTATTCAGTGTCAATAGCCCATTCATCATGAAACACTATAAGCTATCGTCACACTAAGCCAGTAATAGTGGAGCACCGATGCAGAATATTACAAAACAGAGGGAAATTATTATATTAGAGATATAAACAAGGTTGCTTGGGTCAGATAGTAGATTATAAAGCTGAAGACTGTTTTGGTTAAATCTGTTAATGTCATGAAGTCATAGGCACAATATGCTCCCACGAGCCAGGCAGTTAGTCTGCTTAGCTCTCTTAATTGCTCAATACCTGGATATCAACTTATTAAATACCAATTGGAGTACATTTTTTAAATTTTGTATGCTTTCCCTTAATAGTAGGTTCTAATATTAGTATTTAATAAACATCAAGTATGTTATTTTTAACATTATATATTATTGTACTGGCTCATTGTACTTGCTGGGCAAACTGTGACTGCAGTGAGCAGCTGATGAAATAAATAAATGAACTACAGGTCTATAATATCCTATAGCATCATGCAGAACTAATCGGAGCCCAGCATCATGCATGCAAAATTGTGGAAAATTTATTCCTTTAGAGAAATGTAGTACAGTCACTCTGGTTAAGTTAATATTTTATGTTTAATGTATGCCTAAATGACTCTATTCAGCCTAATGAAAAGCATAAGCAGATATCAAGTGTGGTGATCATCATACTCATTGTGAATGCAGGCATCATTGGGCGTCTTACCACTTTACCGTGGCAGGAAAACATGAGTCCACAACTTCACCTGTTCAGAGGACTCACTTCAAGGTTTACGTAAAGTATATGTAAGTATACTATGCTTGATGGCTTTTTAGGTTTAACCACTTGCACCATTTAATGACTGCACAGTTGGCCTAGTGGTTGGAGTGGTCGCCACACCGCTTCCTACTGTGCCAAGTGTTGTGAGTTCAAATCCTACATGGGACAACACTTTGTGTGATCCATAAATTGTTGTTCTAAGTCTGGGTGTACTTTGTGTCCATGTTTGTAAAGATCCCCGCGACACAGGAATGTATATTCCTAATGCGGGAGTTGTCTTTAAAAAAAAAAAAAAAAAAAAAAAAAAAAAAAAATTTTCAATCATTCTTTAAACGAAAATGTTATTACACAGCAACCAAAGTTCTAACACAAGATTTATGAAAATTAGCACTGTGGTTCAGAATTAATGATCAAATGCAGTGTATTGGCTTCAATCCTGACATTCCTAATGCTTTTCCTTTACCATTATTGAATAATATTATAGACACGAAAGTTTGTAAGTATGGATGTTTGTTACTTTCTTACATCAAAACTACTTAAAAGATTTAGATGAAACTTTACAGTAATATAGCTTATATAGTGATAACAACCATATACTCGGGAAGAGCTGCAGGCATAAACTAGTATTAAATATACATCACACCAACTTTGAACAACAGCATTCTGTAGTTTTTCAGGCAGTATAATGCTATAAAATGTAAAAATATGCAAATTTAAGTTCATAGACCTCTAAATGCTGAAGTCTCTCTTTTAAACATAAATTTATTATTATTTACACATCAGACTCTGATTGTCACCCTCGACTGACCACGCAGGATAGAGAAAAGAAGTTCATTTTCTTCCCTAACCTTCTTTTTCCTCTGCCTCTCACTCCCTCCTTAAATTCTGAAGTGATAAAATAAAAATACCACTAACTCTTTCTTTTAGAAAGATTTGTTTTTAAAAGACCGAAATAACAACTTTCCATATTTATCAGGAGTTGAAAATCACTACGTGCAAATTGTACATTAACTATTAATAGTTATAAATAGCAGAATCTAAATACAAAAATTTGGATAAGCACTAACTGTAACGCCCAGATCGTGAGTTATACAAAAAGAATTTCACTACAATCGGCATGCCATTTTGGAAATTAATGAGCTCATATCTTTAAATATACAAAAATAACCACTTACCAGTCTACTCTTCGCAATTTCATCGTAAGACATAAATGAAAAGATATGTTCAATAATGACCACAGGAAGGTTCGTTAAATCCATTGTTACTGAATATAAACTCTGGTCACTACACAAACACACGTATAATATTGTAACTATATCAATGTTTAAACATTTATATTAAAACAAATTGGTTAGTATTCGCGATGTTTCTTTGGATTCCGTCATAGTGCAGTACATTCACCGCTGTCAAACCAACACATCCTCTCAATGAGAGACAAGGAAGAATGAAGATAAACGTATTTACTCTACCAGGTTTTAAAACCAGGTTTTCACTTCAATGTACGGCGCCCTGGTACGAGCAAAAATACTTGCAAGTATATGAAAGTGTTTGTGCTGAAGTCAGATGCTAAAAAACTTAAAAGTAACGCATAGGAAAATGATTCATATCACAATAAGAATAAAACACAATCGGATTTGTGAATAAAAAATACTTTGAAATTGAAAGTATTTTTTTATCTATACAATTTTGCTCCTTATCTGTCAAGATTCACGGGTTGATTTCCTATGCAAGTATTTTCAAATTTGAAGAGATGAGAAGTATTTACTTAGAAGTACGGCGCCCTGGTACGACAAAAAAATACATGCACGTGCCACGTATATGAAAGTACATGTGCTGAAGTCGGATGCTAAAAAACTTGAACTAGTGCTTAGGAAAATGATACATATCTTAATAGGAATAAGAAACACAATCGGATTTATGAATAAAAAATACTTTGGACTTCAAAGTTTTTTTTTATCTATACGATTTTGCTCCTTATTTGCCATACTTTACGGGTTGAATTCCTATGCAAGTATTTTCAAATTTTAAGTTTATGCACCAGGGCTGGACCCGTCGCGTCTCTACCAGTACGTTCGGGGCTCGATGCGTTGACGCGCAGGTAGTGGGTTGCGGCGCCCGAGTATTTCCGATGAAAGCCGAATGCTTGAACCGGAAGTTTAATGCATATGCAATCCGATCGATTCGGGAACTTGTTAACCAAATAAGCTAACATAACTGAAACAAAATTAGGAGCATAATTGCGTAAACGTGCATTCATAAAATATTTTTTATTATTACGCACCATCACCCTTATATCTATAGCCATAAGAGACATAATTGCAAGTATATTTTTTAGAAATTGCAAGTATTAAGAGTTTTGTTTACATTCCAGAAAGTAAAAGTTTCGTTTAATTTTTTTGTCAATTCAGTTGTTATTATGAACTTATTGCGTATCCTACTGAATGGGACCTATTTTTTTAATAGTTAACTTCCAATTTCACGTGTTTATTGAATTGAAAGTTCATTTTATAAACTTTTATGTTAGTGTTTAAGTACGTTAATAAATAAAACTGAACATTATTATGATTATTAGCTGGAAATAACGATTTTCGAACTGTAAATAATAGTGTGTTAATAGTGTTTTTGTGTACCGATAGATCATAGGCTACTGTCGTTAATATTTAATAGTAAAATAGGTAATTATCTTCGTACAAATCTATAAGTATGGCTCCTAAGAAAGTTTAGCGTGGGATCATTTTGTGGTCTAAGGAGAAAATAAAGCGTCCTGGATAGGAGCCCGATTCGATATTCATATAATATATTAATACTTTAATATCTTTGATACTCATAAATACTTTCAAGTATTTTTAAAAGCTGATTTTTGACCCTGGTATTTTTCTGTACTCGTACTTAGAAGCCCTGGTATTTCGATTTGCAAGTACGTCTCATCGCTAGAAGAAACAGTGAACCAAATTTGACATTTGCCTCTAGTCTGTGTTACCTGGTACACGGTATATACCGTAGAAACAAGGTATTTTTGGGCTAAAACAAAGACTACGGTAATGAGTCAATACCGCGTCAGTTTCAACGGGATTTTAAATTATATGCATGCTATGCTACCGTGTATGTTTTTTTTTTAATTTATACAAACTTAACAGTCTGATTTACTAAAATGTACGAAAAATGAAACGCGATTGCATTAACCTACAGCAATCTTGGCGTAGCAGTGGCAACATTCACTTAAGAAAACTGTTCGGCTAGAGTGCAGTACATTAACTGCAGTCAAACCAACATGTACATTTAATGAGAGATTATGAAGGGAAATTAAGCAGTGATCTAAATTTGACATTTACTTCCAAATTGTATTACCAGGTATACCACTTTTGGGCTAAAAGACAGTCTATGGTAATGAGTTAATACCGTTTTAGTTTCTACGGCATTTTAAATTGTATATTAGGGTGTATGTTTTTTAAATAATTATATATAAACAGTTTGATTTTATGAACTGTACATATAATAGTAGTATCCGAAGATAGCTCGCACAGACTAAACACTAAACTAATTTTGCGTCTGCCGTTGTTTTCATTATTTCATATGATCAGAAAATAATATTTTTCCATAATGGAGATGGTGATGAGATAGCGTATTAATTTATAATGTACTTGGTTTTCGTATTGTTTGTAGTTATTCATTAGGTATACCAACACTAATTACACTATATAGTCGTTGTTAATGTAGAACGGCCCCAATGCTGCTATATGAATGCGGAAGCACATATAATTTTAATGTGACAGTACGTGTAAATTTAAATAGAACCTGATATGTTTTGCAAAGAAAAGACTAAAACTAAAAAGGGAGTTTCGGCAAAAAGTGCTTTGTGCCAGACCCGATCGAAGGCCTTCACAATGTCGAAACTAACTGCTAATTCTTCCCCCTTAGTCTCAATCGCATGTGTCGAACGATTAAGTCGCTCGAATCTCATAAGTTTTTTTTTATAAAATACTTGTGCGTACAGAATCATCGGTTAACCAAAAGTAGGAATTTATTGGCCGTCGAAGTTGCTAGACTTAGGAGAATAATTTGACCAGTCTATTTATCGTACGAACGGATCATGAATCTTGTAACTTTGAAGTTACTTTGTAGTTGACCTAGCTTCGTGCGGAAGTCTTTAAAATTCTTGAATATCCTCTACTACATAAACTACGCATGTAATACACAACAAACCTTGCTCTTGGACCATTCAATTTATTGCTAAAAACTGCACTGAACTCTTTGATTGACGTTATGTACAAACTACATTGTTACTACGAGAGTTCGCAGTGTACTGCATTTCCTACGGAAATATTTAGAAACATTTTGCACGAAAATATTCGCTAAAGATATTGTCTACACTATAACGCATTTATAACACGAATATTTAACGCTTGGTACATTATTTTAAGAAAAAAGGTGTATTTAGTATTATTAGTATATTACTATTGCACCTATAGGGCGTTTAGGATTTATGTTCATTAAATTCTTTGTATGAATTAGCTAGCATACCCTTCTTTAGATGTATGTAATATTATAAATTGTTTATGAGTGCGTCCAGGCCATAAAGATTGTTTTGGTGTTTACCATTCAACGAAGTTTAAAACTTTTTTACAAGGTAACGTAACATCAGTAGCATGTTGCTCGGTCAACAAAAAATTTTGTCCTAAAAAAAATAGCATAAAATAAATAAAAAAGGGACCAATTCATAACACCAATTTATGTACTTTAATAAAAAACGAACATTTAGCTGAATGTTGGGAGATCACAGTGTTTTTTTCTAACATGAAACCTTAATGACGTATTGTACTTAGTTGCAAAAGAGCACACGTCACACTTGAACCGTTTCTCTGTTGAATGTTTATACTTATGTTGCACTAAATTTGCCGGCAGAATTGTCGCATAATCACACTGGTCACACGAATACCTCTTCTTACCCGTCTCATGTGCTTCTTCGTGATATTTCAAAATATATTTATTCATAGTTTGGAAAGGACATTGCGTACATTGGAGTTTGACTCCTTGATCAAGATGCTTCCGTTTATGCTTCTCCATAGCACCTTCATAAAACGTTTTATACCGACACCCTGGGTACTCACAATGTATCGTTGCTGCATTCTTGTGTCTCAACATGTGCTGGGTTAAACTTAATTTAATATTAGTTTTAAAATTACAATATTTACATTGCTTCTCATTATTTGTATGTATAGCTTTAATATGCTTTTGCAGTTCATTCCCTTGCATTATTTCCCCACAGATTTGACACTGAGTCTGTTCCATATTGTAGTGACATTGTTCATAGTGGAGTTTTAGTTCATCCCAAGTTAAATATTTCTCAGGGCACTTGGTGCAGTGGAAATTATTCTTAATATCTTCATCTTCCTTTTTTATATGTACGTCACCTGGTATACTCTCATCTGTGTGTCTGTGTGCTATATTAATATGTTTGCAAAGTTCAAATTCATCTTTGAACATCTCCGTACAGTGCTCACATTTCTGCAGTTGATTGTTAAAATGGTTTGGAGAGGGATGTTTGAACAGAATGTGCCGCCGATAACTCTCTTTCGCTTTAAAAACTTTTTTGCAGTACATACAGGTATAAGAAACTTTTAAATGCACTTTCATGAGATGCGGTTTTAATTGCCGTTTATCATGAAACCCTTCATTGCACAAGTTACAAAAGACTGTTTTTGGTGTGTCTATTTTGTGTGTACACCTTAAATGTTTCGCTAAACCCCCTTGAGATGCAAATATGAGGCCACAAATTGTGCATTCTTTAATAACTTTCATGTGGGAGTGATTTAAATACATTTCTCTGGTATCAAATTGCTTATTGCACACTTCGCAATGCAGTGAGCCCTTGTCATGTTTCCTTCTCACATGGCGTTTGAGACTTTCGATCTTATCATATGATAAATTACATATCCTACATTTCAATCTGAAGTCCTCTTTCAAAGCGTTGTGTTTTCTACGCATATGTAGCTTTAGGAAGTTAATTGAAGAAAAGACTAAAGGACATTCCTTGCAAGTGATTTCACCAGTTTGCTCATTTTTACAACTTTCGAGATCGCCCTCTAAGTTTTCTCCAATATTCTCCTGCTTCATATTATCGTCCGCAATTTTATGTTTTCTTTGCACATGCCTTGCGTAAGTTTCTCTTTTAGTGAACATCATCTGGCAAAACATGCATTTGTACCACTGACTGATCTCCGGCTTAGTTTGGTTTGAATGTTTACGCTGTATATGAACTAACAAACTTCTATATTTATCATAAGTCAAACCGCAGTCTTCGCATTCATGTTTGAAGGAGTCCTGGAATGATCCATGTTTCCTTCTCATGTGCATCCGTAACCTGGCCATACCTTTAAACACTAATGCACATATTTCACAAGTCCTTTCTTCTTTGTCATCTGGCAATGAATCTGGTCCATGTTTACGTTTAATGTGTGCAACTAAACTGTTTTTTGTTTCGTATGACATACTACAGTAATCGCAAATATGTTTGAATGATTTTCTGAATATTTTATGTTTTCTTTTCTGGTGCATTCTTAGCGTTTTTGTTGTTTGAAAGACCAGATGACATATCTTGCAAAAGTGTTCTGGCTTGGGTACAATATCGATAGGATAAGTTACTTCTTTTGGAGGTAATATTTTTTTCGGATTGATGACGCTCTCGAATGTAAGTAAGACGGCTTCATGGTTTTGATTCTCAATTTTTACAGCTGGTTCCTGGCTGTCCTCACTATCTGGCCCTTCTAACATAAGGCCTCCATTATCTGTAAACTGAAAAACAACATTAATTTCACATGATTTGCTTATATAGACTACATAAAAAGTTGAGGGCTATTACTATTTATTGTATATTTATATGGGCCTATGTGTGTACATAAACAATGGCTTAATGTGTTACATGATCTTTTAAGCTTTCATAAATTTAAAGATTTTTTCACAGTAAAACTGTCATCGAGACTCCACAACCCTAAAAGCGAACTGAATTCGAAGATTAACCTAGTTTTCAGTATATACTGAGTTCACTGATTTCCTAATAACGGTTGCCATAGATGTTCATGACAACCGGGACCAAAGCCTTAAAGTACTTTCCGAGACACGACATGTAATATTACAAAGAAAAAAAAACAATGAAGATCATTGATTCCTTCTTCCCATCTCTTGGGGATGGTACTTTTCTCAGGATATAAACTACTATACTCTGACACACATATGCAAAATTGACGATGATCAGTTTAAATAGTTATGACTTGAAAGCGTAACAAACAAACCTACTTTCACATTGTAATCTTATTTTAGACTTTAAGTGAACAGATAAAACCACAAAAACATTTTTTTAACACCAGTGTTATTTAAACTCGCATTATTATTGTATACTAGCGGTTTTTTTACTTTTAAATCGGTTTTTTTAATTCACTAATTAATTTCTTGTAATTTTTTTTGTGTAACACTTTCGTCATCATTATCATCACCTTGATAATTGCAGTCTACTACTGGATATAGACCTCTCATTACACACGATTCTGATCGATTTTGGGCTTCTCGCAATTGGTTCCTGCCAGCTGTCTTGCACTATCTAACACTATGTTGTCACTCCACCTGGCTGGCGTCGTTTTACACTATGATAATATTAAGTACTTACATCATGGAAATCTAATTCAACTTCAATTTTTTCAACTTTAATATTAACTTCTGGGTCAAAAGCTGGCGGCATTATTTCCGTTATTGCAGGTTTCTTATCCGTTTTATCATCATCGATATCCTTGAATGGATCCTCGATATCTCTTTTTTTCTTCTTCTTTTTTTTCTTTTTAATTTCATAAGACATTGCTTCTTCAGGCAAAAATGAGGTAGGATCTTTTCTTTCTACTTTGACTTCAACTTTAACTTCATTTTCTTCCATGGTCACTAATAAATATCTAAAAAAAAGATATTTCTTTACTTTAACAAGTAACAGCTTAAAGAGTTATTATAGTTGTTTTTGAATATATATCTAGTAGTTAGGAATTTACAAATGGTCTCTCTTAGGTCTCCTAGACACCATGATGAGGATATGGCAGGTTAGTTTATGCTAATGACCTATGGCACCGAGCATGAATGGCAATGTCCGTGCTCAGAAACAAGCCGCACCGGCATAGTGTATGAGGCCTTAAATTGAGTCAGAGAGAGAAATAGAAAAAAAATAGGGCAAGTCACGCTAACGGTATCTGACTAATGCTCATGGTCATCTGCTACTTAATTTATAAGAATAACTCCCATCTTTGTGGTCTTTGAAAATCTAATCCAAATCGTTCTGAAAATACCATATGCTGTTATGAAGCAAAAAGTTTCTTGACTTTCATGATAATAATGTATGCATTGTATAGCAAATAGCCTCTGTGTCTGTTGGTTCTGGTTATACTCTTAAACAGCTGGACTAATTTTGATGGGATGGGAAAGCTCGTTATATGAGAAGTAACTTAGGCTACTTTTCTACAAGCTTTACCCCGCAGCTTTACACAATGTTATTGTTGCACCGGGGTAACACTGCTGTGCTCAGCTAGTACCATATATATCAATAATGTCTGATTTGATGCAACAAAAAGTACAAAAATAATATGCTTTAGTGGGAGCTGGAATTTTTTAGTAGGTTCGAAACCTGTGTGACAAACACACATTACACACTGAAGACAGTACATAGGTTTGAATTTAAGTTAAAAGTATGTAATCTATTTTAAGTAACACTGAAAAGAAGGGTCTAAAGGTATATCATTACAAATTTAAAATTGTTTTCAACTTTTAATAAAGTTCTTGGACCAACATTATTTCAATAAGCCCGCCACAGACTCAGCTATATAATCTTCTATGTAATAGCAAATCATTATATATGGCAATTATACTGTATACACTATGTACAAGCTATACTACAATATATACTTTTTCCCTCATTAGTACTGTGTAATAATATATGTACTATGGCAATATCCACATATAGCGCAACAGAAACATACTACAGCGCCATCCATTGCAGATACACTGAACTGTGGAGTAATGCACTACACGAAGAAACTACCAATCCTACATCACGCAATAGATCTCGCTCCAATAAGCATATATACAACATCCCAACATCAACCGTTGAGCAGTGGCCCGCCGGAATGATCACCTTGCCTGGTTGGAGGATCCTCTCTTTGTGTTGTAGGGACATGTCACACCTGTTCCTCTACAGTACTACTTGTTACTTATATAAAACATATTGTTATTCTTCTAGGAACTCCTTAGTGGTTGTTACCATTACAATGTTTTGAATTTAAAATTAAGATATTAATGTCAATATTTTTCCATGAAGTTAAGCTAAAAAAATTTGTTGTTGGATAAATCTGAATGTTTCATTAAGCGCTCTACTTAAGATATGTTTACTTTAATATTAACATTCTTTACTATAGCTCAGTCTGTAGCTATTTTAAGACTACCTATACGTCTTGCAATAATATATAACTACATCTGAGGCTGACTATAAGAAGGGTTTTAGAACTTATAAAAAAATATATTATTATTAGATTTCCTATGTTATAATTTGAACAGATTGCATCAGTTCAAAAGATCTTTTTCTCATAACACAGAGAGATAACAGTCTTATCCGATAAGAAACTGACATCAATTTTCTTAAACAAAACAGATCTTGACATATTTTAAAGTTTTTTATAAAATATGCCATAAAACAACTCATTAATATAATATGTGAAGCCGATATGCACTGTCAAGGCCGAACTAGCAATGAGACTAAATAATTTCAGACCAGCAGAGAAAACTGTACTTTTGACTATGAGATATTGTCATTATATTATGAAGGAATAAAATTAGTTTTAGATTATGTTAAATAATATTTCCAAGACGGGCTTGAAGTCAATACCGCTACGTATAACTATTTACACGTCACTCAGTCATAAAACTTACCTATATTATCTTTAACGCAACTTCTAACATCAAAACTTATAACTTTACGACTCTGACAGTAAAATAACTCTAGCGTTGATTTAACACAAGCTTTATAAGCAACTACATTTATACACTATACATAGCTAACCAACACCTATACGGTAAAAATCGATATTTAATAATATAAATTTATTAAAATGGCCAAAATGGCCTTTTTAGAAATTATTGACGTATTCCATATATATTTGACATAATAAACAGTGTTGTCATATGTGCTGCAATTTTTTTGACGTATCATAACTTTAAAAGTGGAGCGCAGTGGTTAAAAAAAGAAAAGTTCTTCTTAGATAATTTGATACCTAACTTTCTAATCAGTTACGTGTCTCAGAGATGTTCATTTGTGTGAGTATATTAATTTCATCCAAATATAAAATACAGGATTCTATGTTAAAAATAAAAATGTAAAAATAGATACGTAATGTCATCAACTAGGCACATGTGTTATAACAATGACACAGCCGGTTTCAGTATTACCAGTGGTATGCAATAATAACTCCCCAACCAGGATTAGTACCTGGGTGAATTCAATAGAACAAAAAAGTTTACCGTTATCATATATTTAACGGCCACATTTTGTGTGATTTAATACACAAAAAGACTATTTCAATGCATTTCACATTTTGTTTTAATGGAATGGTGACTGAAATTGTTCCCTTAATTTCGTGAAATGATGCAATAAAGTAGTAACTCGATAGTGACGTCACCTTGTGTCGCTCTCGGAATGCGAGACCTTGTGTTCTTAGACCATTCAAATATCGGAGTCATAAGAACATTATATATTGAAATCAAAACTCTTCGACTCGGCTATTTTATTTCTCGAAGCTATTTTGCCTTCAATATTATTTCTCGAACGGCATGAAAACTTTATAATTTAAGGTATCGAATCAATAACAGTTAAACTACAGCATATGATTTAAAAAGGCAATGTTGAAAAGCATAATAACTATATTTACATATATTACAAAGGTGAAACATGGCGGACCATTGGTTCCAGTTTTCGTCGAGGGACTTCTTTTGCGAGACAGAGTTTAACAGCTACAGCTGTCCCCGGATCCCACCTGTGTAAGACGCAGAGTAGCAAACCGTATGGTTTTAGTTATTTCGACACACTGCCCAGTCACAAGTAACAGTGGAATGATAGACCAACATTGTCTTTACACGTAAAAAGAAGACTCTTTACTAGCCTACAGCCGATGTATCTTGGCGAGTCTGAAAATAGGCTCTGCGAATTTTAGCACACGTACACTCGAAGTTACCAATGAGGTAGTTCAATAGTTCTATCGAAAATAGTGATTAACCCTATGAGTTCTAAATGTTCATGGACCGCGGTGGCTCAAGTGAGCCGTTTTCTCCTTTGTCCCTGTACCTTTATCTCATTTATCCTAATTAGAGGTAATATTTTGTGCCCAGAGTTAAGCATGACATTTATTTTAAAATTGCTACACTGGAAAACTATGTATTCGGATCCTGTTTACAATCAAATGTCAACGACTGGCTTAAAAAAGCTAGAACCCAGAGCCGGAACACCTGGTTGGGAAATATGTTCCGATAACGTCAATGTCAGCATCAATACAATCATATGAATGTCAAAATCGACGTCAAACTTACGGCGATATTTTTACAAACGGAGTATATTTTATTAGTTATATATGTTATAGTCAATTAAAACCACAATGTTACAGACTGTAATAAAGCAGTGTCTCTCTACGCGGAGATTAAAGCCCTTAAAGGCGATATATGCATCACAATTTAGAAGAATTCACGTGACTGCGAGTGTGTACATTTCTTTTTTTAACCTTAAATTTAAACAAACAATTGTATAAATAATTACATCTATGTAAATTTTCAGGCTTAAGACACGGAGAGTACGAATGGCAAGATCCAAAATCAGAAGACGAAGTGTAAGTCTTGTAAATTACTCTTTAATGTCACTCACAAACAGTGTTAGTGTTATATACTTGTTGTTAACTACTAACATATAATCAGATCATAAAAAACGAGGTTAAAGATTGAGTAATAAAAGGCAATAAATATCTGTTATTTGTTGCCAGAATAACATGAAAATGTTTGTTTCAGTGTCAACATAGTATACATAGATAAAGATGGCAATAAAGTAAAAGTGAGAGGAAAAGTTGGTGATAATATTTTGTATCTTGCTCACAGATATGAAATCCCCATGGAAGGTAATAAAGAAACGAGTTTTTTGATAGTTTACAGGTTTTCAGGATAAAATGTAATAGTACTTACTACCATAGTTAATATTTTATTAAAAGATTTATTTCTTATGAGTAAGAGTTTTAAATATGCAGAACAACATCACCACAAGTACCAACCTATCTGGCTGGCGTGGTATAGTAGGCCAAAACCGTCTTGTTAAGGAGAGGCCTACACCTATATATTTATGAAAAAAGTATATAATATAGTAATATCAGTTGTCTAGTGCCCATTATACAAGCTGTAGATTTGGACTTGCTTGGGACTAGATGGCGTTGTGTGTTAGGGTTTAACCTTCGAATTCAGCTCAACCTCAGGGTTGCAGAGTTCTGATACTGGTCGCTCCGTGTAAAAACTGATATTTAGGTAAAACTGATTGAACTAGAAGCCGACCCTGAATCTTGGGAATAATAAAGGCTAGGAAGATGATGATGGCATTGTGTGTTAGATGTTTGAAATATTTTAATATTTACTATTCAAATTAATTTCTTCCTACTATGATAGGACTTACTCACAAGCCTTACTTACATGGAGTAAATACAATGCACTGTCACAACAGTAATATCCATGTTTGGATATAGATTATTCCTTAAATTTATACTAATATCCATTTGTTTTCTACTTTAAGGGGCATGTGAAGCTTCCCTAGCCTGCACAACCTGTCATGTTTATGTGCCACAAGAACATTTTGATAAACTACCACCTTCCGAAGAAAAAGAAGATGATTTGTTAGACATGGCTCCGTTCCTTAAAGAAAATTCTAGATTAGGTTGGTCAACCCACTGTTTTTTTTGCCTTATTGTTGCTAAACTAATTTTAATAATGAGGTATCAACAGATTTGTAATAATAGCCCCGGTGACAAAGTGACCCATATAGGTGGATTTTGCAATGTGTATGAATTTTATTTGTACTAGACATACTTACACAACTCCACCTACAAAATTTCATTGAAATTGATGTAGTAGTTTAGCCACAGGACACTTTTTTTGTTTTTGAAATTACTACACCTATTAACACCATCATCACTTGTTAACGACCATAGGTCTAACCACTCTAATAGTTGCCGCTCTAAAATATGCCTTATATGTGAGCAGTAAGAGTCAGTCAAGTGAGAATAGTTTTTAAACTTTTTTATGTATAATAATAATTTTGTGCTGTCATGTTTTTTTTTTCTTAAAAATGACAACTCCCGCATTAGGAATATACATTCCTGTGTCACGGGGATCTTTACCAACATACATGAAACGGACACAAAGTACACCCAGACTTAGAACAACTATTTATAGATCACACAAAGTGTTGTCCCATGTAGGATTTGGCACAGCAGGAAGCGGTGTGTCGACCACTGAAACCTCTAGGTCAACCGTGTAGTCAAGTGTTTGCTCATGTTAAAGTCTCTGCAATGTAACCAAATTTTTTTTCATCTTATATTTTCAGGTTGTCAAATAGTGCTGACTAAAGAATTGGAAGGCATGGAAATACAGTTACCAAAGGCTACAAGAAACTTTTATGTTGATGGTCACAAACCTAAGCCTCATTGATTTCACCTCAAACATTTCTATTTTATAGTATATGTTATTTTTGTTTAACTTGAGAGGTTATAAACGATAGATCAATAAACGAATGATGAAAATGGATGCATTGATTTCATCAGTTTTCATTGTTCGTTAAGTGATGAGTAGTTGGAAATCAATATTGTTTTAATTTGTTGACTTTTTGATAAGTGTTCATAACTATGAGTTTCGCTAAATGATTTGCATAGATATATTTAATTGATATATTTAATTTAACTATATCTCATTTAAAAAAGCCTAGGAGACACCAAATTTAACAATCAGAAAATATATATTTATATATATATATACAGGTGTATGATGAAACACTTCTAAAAATAAAATATTTATCTTTTAAAATAATTGCGTAAAACATACTCAACTAAATTCATGTTCTACTACCATTAGCCCGTCGCAGTCGCTGCTTTACATAGGTCTTTCCAATTGCACGCCGCTTGGTTCTGACCTATATTACTATGTCTGAATTAATAGCATATTATAATCATTGAGGAATCTCAATCTTGAATGTATTGCATTACATAATTTATTATCAGTTTCCTTGGATATCTGAAGCCTCTCGATGTGCGACTGAACTTATGTTTATGAGATTCTGTTGGTATTTTTATCCACACAAATCAATAAAATGTACTTGTCTACTTCTAATTTCAAATTACCAGTTTTTCACTAAATGAATATGACAGTATATATGGTACTTACACAAATAAAAAAGCATTTTTAAAAACTTTAGTTGTCCATTTGTTTCGACATATTCTGGAACGGCTGGACCGATTTTGACAGAACTTTAATTGCTATATAGCTGATAATAAAAAGAGGTAAATGACTTGACAGTCTTTAGATTAGCTTCGCCCTACCGCGTTACCCGCGGTTGTCAATTTACTGTGGGGCTCAGCTAACGTTGAATATATTGCTTTTAACTGTTTTAGCTTCACAATGTACCTTACTTTTTTGTTATTCATTACAGTTTTGTCTTATTACTTGTTTACTTGAGCCATTAAAATAAGAATAGTTCCAAAAAAACCCATAAAGACGTAGTGTAAGCTAAGCAAAATTTACAAGTACAATGCAATGTATGAATGTAATAAAAACTTTGATGTAAAATGTAAATATTTAATAAGTTTAATTTGTTATTAAAACAAATGTAAAAAAAAACGAATATATTTATTTGTAAAACTTTGGATTTTTATTTCACATTCTTTTCAGTCTTGTTTGTCTTCCGAGTGTAAATATGGAATTAAAATTGCTGTAAATTAGCAGCCTCTATACATAATGAACAAATGGAGCTGGCTTACTGTAAATATTTTTCAGCCATTATCAAACACCTCTAAGAACTCAATTTTTTAATTAATGTTTGTGCAGGTAGAAGGTTATTTCCACGCACCAATTATATTTAAACTCAAGGAGGAAATATCTCATTGGCACCCACCACTGCCCAGTGGGAGACTTTAATTTGGTTTAGACATTGACCCATCTCACTGTAGAGTACTGAGCAGACTAGCGGGCAAGATCACTTACTCTGATTTGGGAAACGTTCCTGTACACTTAATGTTTATTGGGAAGCTGCAAATGTTCATGGATGTGAATGTCATCGGCATGTTCTATATGGAATGATATCTCATCTCTTCCGAACACTATTTCTACTATGACTGTCAATATGTTTCTTCAAACTGTACTTATATACGGTGCTATAACTACACTTATCACAGTACAGCATATTTTTTTCCTTATCATGCTTCAACTGATGGCTGGATAGCCCTGATTTTGTTGCACAATGGTAATCACATTCTCCATAACCACACTTATACGGTTTATCATTTGTGTGAATTCGCTCATGTATCCTTAAATTAGGAGGATAATTTGTTGAATAAGTACAGTGACGACATTTTTTTTTATTGTCCTGTTTATGAGTGTTTTCATGTTGTTTGTAGTGAGAAAGCTTTGATGTACTGTAACCACATATGAAACATATGTGTATCTTTTTCAACTCTTTGTGTTCACTCGTCACATGATTTGATACCTCCGTTTCTGATTCGAAAACTGCATGACATATGGGACATGATTTTTTTATGTTATTTACACCGTGTGATTGAACATGGTCTCTCAAAAGAATGATATTTTGGAATTTTTTGGTACAGATATGGCACTTTAATTTTTTTTTCCTTAAGCCTGTTACGGTAAGATTTTTTATTTGATTGTAGTCTGCAGGATGTTTAAGTCTCACATGGTTCCGTAAAGTTTGTATTGTTGCATATGAGAGATCACAAAACTTGCACACATATTTTCTAGGGTTAGTCACTAGTTTATACCAACGGGTTTTTACTTCTTGATCCTAGAATATGAAAAAAGTATTTTTAAGTATGCTTAAAGGAGTTAAAGTTTATTCTTCAAGTTGCAGAGAGACTAGATACAATATCAATAACATGGGCATCGAGAGCACGGGTGCAAGGGGTGGGTTTGCACCCACCTGGCAGAAGAATTTCTAGTTAAATGTTTTGATAAGTTCTTGAGATAGGTTTAAACTTATATTTTATAGTTAAAAGGTTAGTTTTATTATGTTACAGGACACACAACATTGTTAAACACACTCTTACTTTATGATTTTTGTTGTGCACAGCTTTCATTATAATTTATTATAATATATATTAACTAGAAGGTTTCAAAATAGTCTTACCTCAACAATATTAGTTTTATCTATTACTGCGATAGACGCCACTTCCTGTAAACATAGTTAAAAAGAAGATTATATATTTTTTTGCTATTGCATTGCTTTTATCGCAGTCTTTGAGCGCGGCGACCGAATCGAAACATTCCGTAACGAAAATTAACCTAACACCCCCCACTCCAACTGGCACAGCGGTGCGGCGTTGAAAGCCGTTCATCGTCTAACGTCGTTTCAGTTCGGCAGACTTCGGTACGGTGTTTGTGTGTGTGCGACTAGACGTATGCGTGTAGACTGTACGAAGCTCGCACGGATCGAGGCGAGCTGCTCCGAAATCGGACGAATACGTAAGCAGCTGTTTGTGAGAAAGTATATAGTATAGGTATCTATCGTAAAAAACGCTATGCAATAGCTTTACTGCGGCAGTCCCCGAGTGCCACACGTATTTTATGGAGTATGGGACAAACGAGCAGTCGTATCGACTGATGGTAAGCGATTATCGCCGCCCATGGACACCCGCAGCACCAGGGGCGTCACAAGTGCGTTGGCGGCCTTTGGGGGATGGGGGGAGGGGTTGAGCTATGGGTCTCTTGTATTCTCAGTCACTCAGTGAAACACAGCACAAGTACTGTTTAACGACGGTTTTCAGTGAGGCTGTGGCATCACTCCAGCCAATTCGAGCTGCAGAGTGGCTTACCCACATTGAAATTATGTTTCTGTTAAGAAACATTTTTTGATTTTAACTCTTTGAGACCTGAATTAATTTTTTTTCTAATATGGTGAAAATTAAAATATTTCAGATAGAATAGACCAAAGTAACAGCAAAATCCTTACCAATATTATAAATGCCAAAGTAACTGTCTTTATGTCTCACATGCTTGCTCACTATAACTATTTATTGAAATGAAGTTTGGTACACAGGTAATCTAGAGTCTGAGAAAGGACATAGGGTACTATTTTACGTGATAACTAATTGTGGACATTAGGTATGAAAGGGTTAAAATAACTCTAATTGAAAACCAAAGAACAATAGTTTTCGGAAGCTGTCTGTTTTATTGCTTCTGAAGTGGGAATAGTTAGTTTTTTATAATAACGTTGGGCTAAATCAAAGATATCTGTTTGGCAGAGTGCCAGAGATTCCTCAAAATCATTAAAATGTTGAAACTAATACAGTTCATAATAAAATCATAACCTTAAATTGTATTTTTTCAGTAAATTGGAGTTGAATTCGTCTTAATAGACACTGAGAACTTACTTTGTTTATATTTTTAAGCCCCACAACAACAGTTGAATGTAAACCAAGATTATTTTCTAGTAGTTCTCCATTATCATACAAAGGATCTGAGTCAAAAGTTTCGCAATATTCAACTTTTATTTCATCTTCGTTTACACTCATGATCTAATAAGATATTTATAATGCTATAAGGTCTCGTGATCAAATTTGTCAGTAAAGTTTATTAAACAACCAGTGACGTTGTAGAAGTTCATTAGCCTTTTGACCGGACTTTTAGTGAGACAACACAGAAAAATGATATTGGTGTAAAAATAAACTGTTTGAGCGTAAAAAGAAGCAATTGCTTACTTTGAATTAATTTTTTTGTAGCCACATCATTTGAAAACAATTTAAATTCATTGCATTTACCTTACTTAAAATACTAATTTAGAATGACTATGTACCTATGGCAATTTCTAGTAAGCGCGTCCTGCTCCTCATTCGTTCTCGACTCAATATTATTTCATTCATTCAGTCAGTCTGTTCTGGACCGCCATACAGTAAGGTACTGTTGAATTCGGTTTCGGCGAAACGCGTTTCGGTGTGATTTGTGTTTTGTTTTGTGGTGCACGATGTCTTACAACGGTAGTGGTGGCAAGAGGCTGTGTACAGGGACGGACCTAGATGTTGAAAGGGTAAGATACAATATTTATATACACAAATTGACAAGTCTATATCTAAGTAGACTCGACGAAAATGGCCGTGTTTTGTGCATTTCTCGTTTCATAGTCGTGCTTTATTCACAAAATGCTTCCACAATAGTTCCCGAAGTCATACAATTACTGATAATCCTTGTATGTTGACTGATAAAACACATCGTTTACGGTCTTGTCATGATCACGTTACGTTGTTGATTTCTTGGTTTTGAGGTTACGTTTTGTTGACACATGATTAAATAAAAAAGCTCGGTCAATTTCGATTCGAATTCGATAAAAAGTTTAAAATAATCTTAGAAAAGTGTGAAGACAGAGTTTTTTCATATTACGACGTTCATGAAATAGACAAAAACGAAAATAACTTCGTACCCAGACACTGTCAATTAATGTGATTGACATCGCTCGGTCATTAGGCCTTTTGGTGTTGCTTGTCCGCGGGAAACTGAGGCATTTCCCGTTGTCTAGGTAGATTACAATAGGAACACGCGCCTCACTGTTCTGGCAAATATAGGCACGCTGGAATTCTTGGAACAACAATTTTTCTGCAATATTCTGCAAGAATCAACTCTCATTAGTTAAATATGTCGAATATACTCAATATTTCACTTTCTTACTAGGGAATCTTGAATATTTTTGGCGGGATTTTGCTATCAAACAATTTGTAAAGTTAGGCATACATACGTAATTTATTATATATATATACGTATATACATATATACGTATTGTCTTCATCAATTACACTTTCAAATTATTTTGTTAATTGTAAAACCATTTTGACGGGGTTTTTGAGACTGACATGACTATCAACGTACTAAATATAATTCAAATCGGTTCAGTAGTTTTGGCGTCTAAGCACTTCAGACAGAAATTTTTATGTCAAAATTTTTTGAGTTATCAAAAAAAGCATTGTCTTAATTGTTACTATAGTAATACCATTACCATAACAAAATTTTTAAAAGTTAAAAAAATATATTCTCTTAAAAGAATTATAATAGAAACGGCAAATTTAAAGTCTTTAGTTTGTTTTTCAAAAAGTTGCATATACCCTAGTTAGAAGCATTTAAAATTGAGTTCGATCGTACCACGGCGTTTTACATTCATTTTTAATCATGTCGCTCGTAAATGTTTGATTGTGTTAATTTGCGACATTATTCTGACTGCATAATTGCTGGATGGATGAACATTGAAAAGTATTTACTGTTTTAAAATAGTTGTTTAAAATGACAACATTCGCTTTTGTCAGTCACACGTTCATACTCTCTCCTCATAGTCTTGTTCGATTGAGTGTTTATCGTTGATCGTGTGGTGATGAATGAAGGATACGGAATAAACTCGACAAGGACCGATGACAATTTAATATTTTAAGAACAAGGCTCGTCATCTTACTAGCATAGTCGGGATTAGCGATTTTTTGTTTCCGTAAAACTGGTAGTGTCTTTGCGCCAAGAAAGCGTGTAGGTGTTTTAAAAAACTCAAAGTTCTTTTAAAACTATTTTTATTGTGTTAGTCGTTTCCGTTCGTCATAAAGTTATTTTATTACTGTAGCTATTTTTTTAATTAACATAAAGTGTAATTCGTTTGATTAATTTTAATCATAGATGTCGGTCTTACATGATAGATATATCTTATTTGAACTGAATTTGACACATCTCTAATCAGATTTTGTTAATTGAAGTATCTCCACAAATAACTAAATCCACAAATCCTTATTGAATCACAAAACTGCCCTTAGGCTTTCGTAAACCTGAAAGCAAAAGAATAGCTAAAATGACTTGATTTACTCTCAACAAACGGTAGCAATAATGTGCCTGGATTTTTTTCTTAATTTCTAGTTTATTTATCTTTAATTTAGTTTTCTGAGGTGTCTCCAATCACTCTGGCCAACAATAAATATAATATATACATGCGTTTAACGTTTTTAACTCTTCATACGTACAAGATCAAATTTGGCAACTCTAAAGTTGGACTATTTTTAATGAGATAAATGGAACGTAAAGCTCTAGTGGAAGTATGTAAGTATACATATATAATTAAAGATCACATATTAATTAGAAACTTCAAAAGCGTACAGTCTCGACTCAATTTCGAAGACAATTAATGAATGGTGTTGATAATTAAACGTTTATGATACGCTTTTGTGTTTCGTACTGAATTCGAGATGAAAGAGAACATCTAGGCAACGAATTAATAACTGTTTCAAATCAATTAGAAGACACGGAAAGAAATCGCAGCGTTTTGATTGACTGGTATGAATGAATGAGTTATTAAATCATTCAATGCTCGCGAATCACTTTTTAAAAAATGAATAATGAAATCCAAATTCATTCTCTTTCGTATTACATGTGTTATAAAAAAGGGTTACTTTGTTTAGTGAAAAATTTAGAAAAAAAAAATTGGAATGCCTTTAAAAAGCTTTCCGAAATTTTTATGCCGCGAAAAGCGTTTTTACTTTTTAATAGTTAAAAAAGTTTTACATAGGAGTTTCCGATGTTGTAGTTGAATTGATGTGGTTTCTTTTTAAAATTTCTTAAGTAAATTTTGTTCGTTAGTTGTTTGGAAACGAACCCTTGTTGAGTCGGTATAGTTAATTTTATACATGTGAAACTTACTGATTTGATTAACTAAACCAAGTTTGTAATTATAATATAATAATAATTTACTTCCAAAACAAAGAACTTAGTATATTACAAGAAATGTTGGCAATATTTTACAGATCAATTGATTTAGCATCTGCAATCAAACTAGGCAAAGCCTGTATTTCGATTGTCAGCACTTATTTTAACACAGCTCCAATTATTTTATTGAAATAATTGCTTACATTTTACATTTTTTGGTTGTACTTTATAAAAGGCTTACAAACTAATACCTACCTAGCTAATTATTGAGAATTTAATAATATCAAAAAAACAAAATTCATAAAGAACCGTTTAATGTGGAACTAGGGGAAGGAAGCCTGTACTATAATAACGAGACTGCTGATAAATATTTATCAGTAATGTATACTTACATATATTACTAACCACCAGGCTCAGAACAAATGATTGTGCTCATTGCTCAATCATTTGTATTGTTTAGGTATCGAACTCACGCCCTCTGGTTTAAAAGTCACGATCACTTAACACTAGACTAACAGGCACGGTCTTATCTTATGAATATTAATCGTCTCTAAAACGCAAAGATTCTTATTAGTCTATCTAACGACTAATTATGCAAGTCATTGTCATTATATTATTACTTATTAGAATTGTCTCCTAACTGTTGTGACGTACCTAATTTTTTATGGTATAAAGGGCAAATGGGGGCAATTTTGACTACCACCGTCTTTTTCGGTACAATAATGTTTCCAGTTCTTTAAATTTCTTCACAATTAAGGAGACGAGAGGACTCAGAAAGCCCAAAGAATACCGGTTTTTCTGTCTTCGCAGAAAACCTCTTCCCTTGTATCGCAAATGTGCCAAAACATGAGTCCTACGTTAAATTGCCATATCTCCTACTTAATCCGTACAGAAAAAATACAAGTCATATTGTAAATTATCTGATGCGTCTTATCTTGTACTCCAAATATCTGAGACATTGAGTCAATATATTCGCCCGTAACTTTAAATCATGTTGCTGGCATTATACGAAAATAGCGTGTGTATTTACATCGGCCGATGTGCTCGGTTTAGTCTCCCCTCTTTATAAAAAGATGACATAAAAGCTTGCGACATGTACTCAAGCGGAAATAATTGCTAACTAAAAGATTTGTCTTCCACGCCGTGGAAAAAAAAACAAAAGTAAATTTATTCAAACGTTGTCAAGTAAAAACGAAACGTATCATTGAAAAAAAAAACGATCTAGTGTCTGTGACCGACCCGACCGGTCAAATGGTTTAATGGTTGTACCTACGTGTTATGTCATTATTTTGTCTAAGACATTATTTTATTAGGTATAATATGATTTATATTTTAGGTGTAGGTATTTCTTTTACCCAAAATTAAACTATTAATACTGACAAAAATGAGGAGTCTAAATCATAATATAAATAGGATCACATTGATTAAGTTTTTTTTTATTATTTTATGAATAATAATGTTATTATGCATTTAAAAACAAGATTTAGGTTTACTTTTACCTATATTTGATCAGCGTGTTGAATTAAAACTTATATATTTTAACCGATGTGTAGGTTCAATCGAAATAAAGTTTTTAGTCGATAGGTATTCAATAATGCAATGTAAAATTAAGTAAGTTGTATTTAGGAGAGACAAAACCGATTTATCACTAAATAATAGTCACTAAGTGGTTAAAATTCGACCATGATAAAATTCATTTATTTTTTCACGTAGATTTAACCCCAAAAAAAAACTTCATAAATTCTAGTGTAAAAACATTATAGGTTAAACATATCACTTTTTGTTGCTAACGAATTACAACTAAATGAATTTTACCATCATAGCACATTTGAAAATGATAAATACAATGTTAAGAAAATTTAAAAATAGAATTTACTATATTCGTTTTTAACTCCCTCTGAACAGTATATGTTTTTTAATTACGGTTAGTTACTCTATGCCATAAGATTATACAGTCTAGCCAGAGACCTTCCGCCATTAATATTCGAAATTGAACGTCGGTATCGCCCAGATGTGATACTATCAATTAATGGCCACAGCCGTCGTCTCCTACGACTAATCATTAAAGTTGTTCAACTTGTACGTTATGATTTCATTTAATGATATTATAATTTGATTTTCATTTGGGAACGAGATTTTGAATGCATTTGAATTGTTGTTACATTTTTGGCGCCAAATTTATGGTGACATTGATTTATTGGGTGAAAATCAACTTCGATGTTAAAAGGAAATGTTTTGGTTAAATTGCTTGTATTACAGAGTCAGTATATTTTCTTAAAATTTCCATATAAATGTTTTTTTCTAGCTGAAGATTTTTTTTAATTCCTATTTATCTTGTGTTTTTGAAATTTGTACCAAAATAGCCTGTATCACCAACAGCCAATATTTTTCGATATTAAAATAGCATTGGGTAAACTGATATTATGTTTTTCTTACAGTCTAAATTTGTATGTTCCACTGTAACTCCTAAACTACTGAACTGATTTTAATGAATATGTCACTAGACTCGTAATAATGTCCTGGGTTTTAAAGGGTATATAAAGTTTATCAAAGGTTTTGCTCAGTCGGGTTAAAGTTTTTCTATTTCTTAAATGTTCCATTGCTATGATGTCCTCGTAAATGCTCGCTACTCAAAATGTCATTCAAAAATTGTATAATATGACGCTTAGCCTTGAGCATTAAAATAGATAGCACTATTCTAACATTCTTAAGGAACATAATACGTAACTGGTTATGGAAATTCTCCAATTAATACGTCGATAAAATTTAGCGCTAGCAACTCTTCGTTGTAATTTCTTTATATCTGCTAATGAGCTTATATTCGTTAATTAACCTTTATGTATTCTATTAGAAGATTCTATTTTGGGTTTATTTGATGCTTCTTGTCTCATTTATGAAGCCATTTGAAATATCATCTTTACTTGTAAAGGTATGTATCTTGTTTGGTCCCATTCAAATTTAAAGACAAATCGAAACACCTAAGGTTGCGTCATAACGTAGGCGCATTGAAGCCGATATTTGTTTTAAAGTAAAATGTGGCGGGTTGAATATCACTTGAAAATTTCAGTTCAAGTGACGCCATATATATATAGATATACATATATACAAAAACTGCTCAATTAAAGATATTCAATTACAGTGATTTTAGTATTACTACCCAGTTTCCATAGAACATCTTTGTTCTAATTGGTACAAAAGCAAGTATGAAAAATAATATACGATGTTTACAGTTCGCCAAACCTATTCATGTTTGTTCTGTGATATAGTCGTTGGATGCACAGACGGGCATCTCAACATTATTTAACTTTTTGTAGAAGTCAATAAATTACTGTGAGTTTAGTGATGTATTTCTTTGTGATTGATCGCATGTAGAAGCTTAGAGTTTTTAAATGAGTTTGCGCATCAGTGCTATCTAGTTCTATATTGAGTATAGCTTTTGTTTGGTTCTAAAGTAACTGAAAAGATACTTAAATGCATTGTGTTTAATGTATATTATGTACATTATATAATAAACTAACACATCAATACTGGTGTTTTGAAAAAGAACCAATACTCAAATTCTTGTTATTATAATCATAAATTCTGTTACCATACTTAATAACCATCATCACATTTGAATTCGAAGATGTAAACCAAACACCTTGTAAGTATAAACGCGTTCGTCATTTCTTTGCATGGGTGTTTGTTGATTATTCCAAAAAGGCATAATGGATTTCGATTAAATTTGGCATAGTGATAGATTGTAGTCTAGAATAACATAATAAGCTACCATTTATTCAGGAATAATAATGGGCAAAGTCGACTTTACCGAGAGCAACGCGCGGGAAAAGTTAATATTCTCTAGGTATGTAGTTTTACAAACGATTCATATACGCATAATGTAAAATAGTCTAAAAGTACGTAAGTTGTTGAACAAACGACACATAAAAAATAATAATGGTCGGAACGTGTAAAGAACGAAAAATGAAAGAGATTAGTCGGAAATTAATCAATGTGCGTGCGCACGGCTGATGTAAAACTATGTTTTGTCACTGCGGCCGTCTGTAGTCTGCATGAGGCGATCGTAGGCAGGCTGTTTGACATTTCAGAGTGAATCACACGCACACATTATGCCAAGAGGGCGTGCCGTATCGTCAACGAGTCTACGAAGCAAATAGATCTCTGACGCGATTGGTTCCCGACTGCTTTGTATAGATACGCCTTTTTTGAATTTCATTTCCTAGTCTATATCAGACGATAAGGGCGTTATTAAAATATAATACTTTTTTAAAGTCAAAAAAGAAATCTAATTTATTCATAAAGCAAATTCATCATATTTATGAATGTGATGGGCATGAATGTGATAGTCCCGCTCAATTTATTTTCAGTTACTATTAATACGAATACTATGTCGGCTTAGTTTAATTTTTTTTTTTGATTTTGACAGCACACAATTTCTTAAATTTATTTGATGTGTCAACTCGCATAAAGCAATAATAGCCCAAGTCATTCAAATCGTATTTATATCTTTTAGCTACGCACTCTTCAAACCAGAAGAGAAGTATTTTTTTGTAGATAATAAAAAGAAATCAAAGCTCTGTTCATAATTATATTATTAATAAAAACTATAGAAGATCTTAAAAAAAATAAAACCACCACTCATCGTTGTCTCTGGGAGTTGGCGCCAAAAACTCATTTTGCTTTGTTTGTCGCGATGACAATTGGTTGCGATCTCGTGCCAATGTTTTAAATCATAATGTTGGAATGCATCCTAAAGAAAACGTACTTTGAGAAATTATTCTATACAGTGTGAACATATTCAGTGACTAATTTTTGTTAGTCATTTTGATAAGCAATGTCTGGTGTTTATTTGGCATTCGTTACCATCTTTTTGCTCCTTAATGGATATTGGAAGTACTACTTTCCAAGTTAATTAATACTAGTAATTACTAGTAATATGTTTCTAGAATTAAACTCACTTGCACTTATTCCACCATTTTATTTATTTATTTTACACATTAGGTGTAAAAAGCTTAGATACTTTAATCTTGAGAAAAGGCGTAGGCTTTTCTTTACCGAGATAACCGACATGCACGCGGACGGAGCCACGCGTAGGGGCTAGTTACATATACTTTTGATGTTTTATATCTTTCTGATTTTACACTTGAATATAAATGTTCTCGACAAAAAAGTCTTCGTTTCTTCCCCTCCCGCTTTTCAGAGCACTCAACTGCCACTACGGAGTAAGCTCGTTGTACTAGGTATGGATATTTGTCCGGATGGCGTAAGAAAGCGGTTCCCGGATCCCTCCCGTCTCAGGCGCAGAGTGGCACACCGTGATGGCTTAGTGGGTAGTCTGGCTGGTGTCAGTCAGGAGTCCCACACAAAGCGAACCTCAACCCGCGAGTGTACATCGAGAGCATCATTAAAGCGGTCTCGCGGAGACTTGGCATACTAAACAGGGTGAGACGGTCCTTTACGTGCGAGCATTTATGTCTTCTTTATTAGACCCAGGTTCGCTCTTGTGTGGAGTACTGTTCTCATATTTGTAATGGATCCGCGCAGTATTTGCTCGATACTTTCAACCGGTTGAAACGGCGAGCAGTCCACCTAATCAACTGTCCCGATGTCACCAAGTCCCTAGAGCCTCTGTAATTGCGGAGAGACATCGCCTCTATGGCAGTTCTATACCGCCTTTACTATGGAGAGTGATTGATTGATCTCACCTTCTCCCTTCCTCTACAGAACAACCCTTCCCTGTGTTTCCGGGTGTCACCCACTATGATCCCGGGTTCTTTAAGCGGGGCGTGAAAAAGCATCTCACTAAGCCGCCGGCGGACGCCATACTGCCCTGTCTTCTTTTGTGGATTTGAGCAGAGCCACTTTGGCGAGTTATTTAAAAAAAAAATCAAGTATATTTCAAAATCGTAACAAGAGCATACTTTTCTGAATTGTAGAGACAAATCTTAATAGATTTTTCTCTACATTTCAGAAAAGTATGCTCCGTAGTAGAGCCACGCTTCGGTATGAATTGACCGGCTCGACCGGAGTAATACCAAGGCCTCCCAGAGAACCGGTGTGAAACAGCGCTCGAACTGGGTTGCACAGAGAGGGTGATTCAACCGGAGTCCCTCCCCCACCCCCCAAATTTGCAGGCAGTTGCGGCAATGCAGTTGTGTCGCCTCTGGTGTTGCGGCTGTCCATGGGCGGTGGCAATTGCTTACCATCAGGCGATACGTCTGCTCGTTTTACCGCTATTTCATAAAAAAATGTACTGCAGAAGACTCTAAAAACATGAACTCATAAGATCGAAATGAAATTCTCTGACGACTGTGTCTCTTGTAAATACGCAAAATAACGTTAAATGACGCAAATTGCCACGTGGGTGGAGATTTCCACATTTGTACAGTAAGCTTATTTTCACCTAGACTTTAGTATCTGTAAAATTTAAAATATAACAAACTTTATTGTACACTAATATGCAACAAAATTTGAATGGACAAATAAACATAGATGAATGCATTCGAAGTTTAAAATGATCATAGGTACAAAAAAAGTTTGGCAACCAAAATTTGATTTCCAACAATAAGTTGTATTTTTGTGTTGTCAGTCCTGCCATAATATATAGCTGACCCACCCAAGTTTGTCTGCATCTCCTTTCAACCACGCTCGGCTACTATTAGTCTAAGCGTTATGCTAACTAACCAACCCACCTATCTTAAAAAACGCATTTTTAAATAGAAAAGTAAAAAGCGATTAGATAGTTTCGAAGTAGTTCCACTCTAGATGAAAGCAACAATGTGACACGAGAATTATATATATAAAAAGTAATTTCGTTGCTTATACAACAATACCACGCAAGTCAATTTTGATAAGTTTTCAGGAGAGCCAAATAACTGTTCATATTTCATGCCATATTTTCCTTAATGTTTAATAAATGCAAAAATAGGTTACAAATTGATTTATTTATATTTTTATAGGTTATAATAAATATATTTCCACTGTGGAACTACACAATCGACTTCTGCTGTTTTAGTTTGACAAAACAAATACTTGTGTGGTGTTTGAGCTTTTACTCAAAATAATACAAGATGCAATAACAGATGCTTCAATTGAAGCGTTTTATTCATCAATCTAGTGACATGTAGCCTCGTAATTGGACAAATTGTATAATGTAAATTATGTCCATATAGTTTCGTCTTGCAGTATATAGCACTTACCTGAATGTTAGGAGCTAATTTAAGAGCTTAAAATGTCCTATGTATGAACGTGATATTATCCTTTTTAGCCAATTTTTTATCCTCTTCTTTTTATGTTTTAGCTTGTTCTTTTATTTATGCATGGAGTGCATTAATCAACACATAAGCAGAATCCAAAAGTGGTGGTGACCATACTCGTTGCGAATGCAGATAAAGCAACAATGCAGTATGGTGACCCACACTATGGCGGCCTATTGATGCTTCAGCATCATTGGGCATCAGGTCTCGCACTAACCAAAGAAACACGACACGAATGCTGTCAATTTACGCCGATCTTCTGCGCGAGGGTAGTACCGCCCTCGGTAATATAAGCACGTATATAACAAATACGTTCCTACACGTGTATGCGTTCCATTCAATTTGGACACATCTTTCAAATACACCAAAATCTATAAGAATTTCTCATATCTTAAGCAATCATTAAAAACTAAGGCGTGATCAATGATAATTGGATTAATTGTGCGACAAAGCTGACAAATGTACAATATACAATGTCATTTGTGTGCTAAAATTTTCCAAAATGATTCAATAATTTATGCTAAATTTGATAGAATAATAGTTCTAGGCGCGGCTTAAATATTTACATCAATGGGCATAGCAAATCTGTCGCGTCCTACATTCCAGAACTCGAACATTAAATCAATAAGCTGCCCTTGGAAATGGGCAGGTAAAGTGCCACAGAAATCTCACTTCGTGTCTAGTATACCGATTTTATTTGTTTCTCGATTAAAGTATATTAGTGCTAATTCTGTTCTGTTTCTAAAATACTATTTTGGGATTTATGTTTTTCGAAAACATCGATTTTTATCTCGTTTTAGTAAATCTTTGATATTTAGAACGTCGTTTAAAAAGACAAGACTCAATTTTAGCGGTGTTAGTTTAGTTCAGAGAGTTTTTGAACAATAGAATAAAAAAATCAAAATCTTTTAAAGAGGTTTGTTTAGTGAAATCCTAAAACATGTGTTTTATGTGAGAATACTTACTGTGAGATATCTTAATATGGGCTAATGATTATGGTTAGTGAATTATCACTTCAAGGTGAATCTAGTCCAACTAAAGATACCTAACGAAAACTATGAATGTCTTAATACTACTGGTATTGTATTTGTGTTTTTTGTTGTTAAGAATCTTTTTTATATTTTCGCAATTAAAAGGCGCAAAGAACATTTAACAAGAATAGTACATAAGAAAAATAACCAATCTCAAAATAGTTATAAACGTGTACTCACTCTTCATTGAAAACGTTATTGTAATGGTAATGGCTCTGTCCTGACACGGTATGTGCATGTTGAAACTATAATTTCGTCAGCAGGCAAGAGATTACTATTTTTTCTAACTTGTAGTAGATATAGCAATTAGTAAATTACTTTTTAGTAAATAGATATCAACTGTGCTTCGGAGACCACGTTAAGCTGCCGGTCCCGGTTGCCATGAACAAAAATCAAATACACTGTCAGCTTTATCAACCTTCGAATTCAGTTCATACTCAGGGTTGCGGAGGTTCGATGCCAGTCGCTGCCTCAAAAAACTTATATTCAGATAAAACCGGTTGAACTAGTAGCCGAGGCCTATTAATCTTGGGAATGATAAAGGCTAGGCAGGTGAATAAAGTAAAAAGAAAACGAATGATGACGATTAAGTTATTCCCTTTGAAATTGTGTTCCAAGATAAACAGGCCGTAACCTATAAAACTTGTGACACGAAAAATGCTGAGATGAACGAGCAATGAACCAAACAACACTTAACTTGCTTAAGCATAGGCTCCTCCTTCACATTACTTTCTTCTGAAAGGGTCTTCAAATCAGTCTTGTCGTTCCGCCGTTGTAAATACAGACATAACAGTTTTCCTTTGAGTATATAAACTTTGATGAAACGACGCGCACTTTCAAACTTTCAGGTTCGTACTATAAATTGTTTATTACCCTTCTTTTCGACAAAATTTTAAAATATACTTATTGTCTACAAATACATCTAGAGACACGATATTTCATCATAGAATAAGCAAGGAAATATCGACCTTGGTGATGGCAATAGCATGATGGCACGCTAACAGAGCTTAAAACCACAGACTCGTATTCAAGTGAGCTCGCCGAATTGAACAGCTTTACATAATACACTACTTAATGTACACAAAATCTTGCAAATACAAACGTTTATTAAATTCCCTTAATACGATTTCACTATTCAAAATTAGCAATAAACTTATTCCATACCCATGCGTAATCTCTGAGTTGCATGAGAATTAGCTCGAGTCTGAAATAAAGGATACACATTACATATGAATAACGTGAAGATCTCACGCAGTATGAGCAGATATTTTAAGGAAATATCCTTTTAGTACATGAATAATAAAAAAAGGTTTATATTATTGTTACGACAACGAAAAAACATACTTAACACCATCTAACGGAGAGACTCCAAACTACGAAGTAACTATTGTTCCTACATTACGCGATGAAAGATATCACGTCGATTAACAATGAAAGATTTTGACTGCCTCTGAGTTGGAGGGTCATGACACCTATTTCTCTTCATTGTAGAGTCTTCGGTATATAATAGTAGCAAATTGGCTTCTCAAAGATAGTTTCTCTATTATCTCCTGTTGCATTTCTCGGAACCCGAAACATTTACTTATCAGGATTTCGGAGCTGGGAATGCAATCAATCAATGTGTAACCTATGTATTACTAACATTCCAGAAACGTCTTCCGCTTAACTAATTTATGTTCTGGAATTTCGAGCGAAGCAACCAGAACCCATTTTGATACAGTGAAATTTCGATTTAAAGGTTGTTACACATCGTAGCGACTTGACTTTAAGTGAAATAAGTTCACAAGTTATATTTCTAAGTAAGAAATTTGTTATGAATAGCTTGGTTTACTGTCCCGTTGGGGATGAATGGGTGTTGAGGAGTAGAGTTTTGAACTTGAACCTACGGTGGATATCCTCCTGTGGAACAGACATATTTTTTGCTACTTTAAGGCAGCAAGCGTAGTAAGAAAAAAATTGGCAGTGACGGTGTTAAAGAAGACATATTATAGATTATACTGCTGTGTCATAAGTCGAACTGTAATATAAACACACACACACAAAAACAATAGTTTCCTTTCTATAAGACAGACGATTTACTCTAAAAGTAGACCTAGAAAAGTTTAATTGATATCTTTTCAAACAGGCAACTTCTTCATATGGGAGAGTCTATGAAGAAGGATAATCTATAGAGAAGAATTTAAAGTACTGTAAATTCTTGAAGCAAAGTAACGCTGAATCAGAATAATCTGTACCAATTTTATCTAAAAAAGAAATGAACATAGAAGAAATTAAATGTTTGTAAGTAATGAAAAAATATATATTTCCAAAAAAAAAAACTGATTATTGAATATATCAATATTAACGTCATCGAAGTATCTAGATTCAAGAAATGTGAATAATTTCTATTCACATGTATACAGAGTTAAAGACCTGCCTAATCCTAAAAATTATAAAAAAAAAAGACTCCAAAAGAACGCCTGTCTTTCAGTCTAAAACTTCGGTCCCCACAATGTTAAAATATGGTGAAGTATATAGTGATATTGTGTGTGTAATTATTGTTTTAGGCGTTCTTACTTTGTTTTTATATGAATTACGGTTATGTTAAACAGCTTTATGAATGGTGTCACCCAATTGAAAACCAGAGTCAAGCATTTTGTCTGATACAATGCTGAATTGCGTAAATTTTTCTTTTTTATTGTTATTACTTTCTTTAGTTACTAAAATAAATATTTTACTTTCTTTCCTGCTTATTTAAAAACTTCAAGTGGGCTTTTTGGCACGTTAGAAACATAATGTCATTCTTATGGAGAGGATCCGTAACAACACTGTAACCTACCCGATTACCTTGACCTGGTTTTATCTCTGGATACAACCGTAATTAAAAGATGACGAACGAATTTCATTCCCTACTAATCCACTATATCAATCAGATGTCATGTAATCCATGCAGCTGTTACTAGGATTGGGCAACGAATATTCGCTAATCCACGTCTAATAATTACGTTGATCAAACGAGTATTATATTTCTCGTTTCCTGGCAACACAAAGAGAAGATTCTATGACAGGTGTTATTTACCGGTCGGTGCGAGTTCAATGGCTGACATTAACGACGTATATTATTACATTGATAATTTTCCTTGTCAAATCTTAGTATAATGCAGTACATTTAAAAGATGTTCTGCTCAAAATGTCAAAGTCAAACTTAGGTTTAAACTTCTGCACTTCTCATATATTTTCTTTCAACATTGTTATGCTTTGATCCTATATTTTATGTACTTATAGTTCTCAAAAATGTTCCGTTTTGTTTATCATTTTTCATAGGGAAAATTACCTCGTATCAATAATTTTGACTCAGGTTTTATGAAAATTAAAATAATAGCAGTTAAGAATCCAATTCTCTCTTTTGGTTTTTTTGTTTAAACAGGACATTTAGCATTCCGCAAATTACCGTAGTAATTGTGTTATTAAAACAGCTAGCCGTTTTTTTCTGTTAAAACAAGTCAGTAAGTTAGCCATACATAGACATGTCTATCTATGTAGCAAAATAAATGTACAACGAACTTATCAACCCTACAGTATGCAAATACATACACGAACAATTTTCGGAGCACACACAGGTATATAATTCGATTACTTTTGTTGTGTGCTTTATTTTTTAATTTATATTTTAAAAATTACTAAAACAATACGTAAAAGCCAAGGACAAAGGAAACAAAAATAACATCTTAATTTATTTTAGTTTCAATGGTCAAGTTTCCCTAATTTTAAACATTAAAAATTATAAGTCGGCTTTGAAAGTGACATTGTGAAGGAAACTCGTGCAATAATTTATTTAAATGAACATTACAAAGTTGCATATATATTTCCTAAACTTTGACACAGAACAAATAAAAGATGAAGTTATTAACGACCAGCGAAATGAACCATTCAAAAATTAAATAAACATAAAATAATCTTTAATGGTTCCTTAGTGAGTGACACAAGATCCTGAAATATTCTCACGATTTGTTGCAAATACGCATTATAAAATACATAAACACGTAGCGTTATGACTCATTAAAGGCATGCACGTTAAATATAGATGGTGTATGTCGCGATATACCGCTGTATCTGGCACGGAACAGAGAGTATTAGAGGACTTAACTTTGATGTGTTTAGAGGCGATTATAGGCGATTGTCTATATTTTATTGCTGGATTCTTAGTTCTTAGGCATTTTGTATCGGACGGAAAAAATGAACAGAGCAGATGTTACTAATCTATTTATAATGGATCTGAACAGCGGACTTGGCACAACTTGAATTGATCTGTTTTGATTTCTTTAAGGAATAGAGATTGGGACCTAATGAGATAGATTACAAGAATGATTTTCGAAGAACTTTATTCCGAATGAAAAAGTATAAAAGAGCGACAAAGTTCGAAGGAAATTCTTTGTGAAATTAATATAAGGTGATCATGGCCATGCCTTCTGCCTGGGATCTTCCCCAAGATGGGTGGATACATTACTCGACTGTTCCGTTGGCGTAGTGGTTTAAGCGGTCACCACGCCACTCGCTGAGTGGTGCGGCCTCAAACCCCACATAGAAGAACACTTCTTATGATCCACAAGTTGTTGTTTTGGATCTGCGTGTTATTTAATTTTGTATCCGTTTTTTCTGTATGCTTATAAAATACGTATTGCGGGCGGTTTAAAAGAAAGAAAGATTAAAAAGATTTCATGAAGTCTTCCACTTTCAGGCAGTTAATATTACCTCAGTGTGATAACACCGCTTTCTTTCATAATCATCAGCAGTCCACTGCTGGACATAGGCCTCTACAATTGCACGCCACTTAGTTCGATCCATGGCTTCTCGCATCCAGCTCCTGCCAGCCGTCTTGCGCAAATCATCACTCCACCTGGCCTGTGGACGTCCTACACTATCTTTGCCGAGACACGGTCTCCACTCAAGAACTCGTTTACTCCAACGGTTATCGGTTCTTCGGCAAATGTGACCAGCCCACCGCCATTTCAGCTTTGTAATCCAACTGCACCCATCGTACACTCCTCGACATAAACGTTTGTAAATAAATGTAAAGTTTGATAAGTGTTACATATAAACTAAAATAATTTTAAGGTCATTGTTGCAATCTATTGATGTCAGATTAGATATTATGTCCTTATCCGTGTAAACAAGTCGTTGACTTGTTAAATATTAGGTTAGAAATAGTATTTGTAACTATACTACAGAAACAAAATGGTACTTGTGAACCGATGATTCAAAAGTATAAAATGTATTTGAAAAAATAAAGGTCTGTAATGATGGTTGACATAAAATGAATATATTTTATCATGCAATTTTTTGCCCTTTGGATACCACCTACTGGTGGCTATGTCGGACTTGAACTGAAAAAAGTCGCACGCCGTCTTGGGTAATAGAAGCCGGATAATCAGATGCTCCCAGAAAGGAAATCCCTGGAACCCCGACGTACCTCGGGCCACCTTAGGTTAGATTGACTCCCTTCTGTATGGGAACCCAGATATTTCCATTGCTGTCCCCAAAAGGGGGCACGCGCACTCCTTAGCGCTCGGGGGCCGCTCTGCTGAGGTGACAGATGGTTATCTTCCACACTTAATACAATTGACAAAAACGCAACAATGTTTTTCAGTGCCTTGAGTTCGTTGTAATTATATATATTAATAAGATCCAAATAGGTATTATCCAAAAGCATTCATTGTGACTGAAGAATTTAGTTCATTCATTGTTCTTCAGACAAAGTTAAAACCTATTTTAGATTTTAAATTGTTTCATTCGCGTTGATGTCATCACACGTCATGTGATGTGACGTTTGTCCCGACGACAGGGTGAACGTGACGCGTATGTTTACGTCATCGTATTAAAGTCTATCATTTACTTAAAAGTTTTCTAGATTTAAGATCTGGCTAACATGTACTTAAAAGTCAAACATTTTCTATTCTGTATAGAAATAATGTGGGAAGCTGAAAATTTATATCGAATTCGTAAGTTATTAGTTAAAAATGCTAAGTAGGGTCGGAAAAATTCATTCAAAAGATAGATTTACGTTTTATTCTATTTAAATTGATAGAAGTGCGATTTGACTGTGTATATTCAAAGGGATTACATTACCAATAGGATGTCCACCTTTATTCAAACCCCTGATAAACTAAGATTGAAAGGCCGAGTGATCTTGTAATCGGATCAAATCCATAATGAAATTTACGTATTACTTGAGTATACATCTCAAAAGGCGGGCAGCGGTCAGCGATTCAAGCGGTTGGAGATAATGATATTCCTTTGATAGACATAATACCAATAAATGTTATTATGGGTATTATGTCTTCGCCTTAGGCGATATTGGATTAGTTGCCTAGGGTTGTACTTCAGCGTAGACACGTGTTTGAAGTTGCTCTTAAATCTATTCAATAGATAATATTCAATCTTTTTATTTTATTTAATAGGGGTTAACGAACAGACGTATCGCATGATGGTAAAAATTCACCGCTGCCCATGGATACCTGCAACACCAGGGGCGTCACAAGTGCATTGCCGGCCTTAGGGTTTGGGGTATGGGCCTCCAGTATCCACACTCACTCGGTGCTGCACACGGTGTTGTCGCTGTTTTACACCGGTTTTCTTTCCGGGTCTCCTCTCAGGAGAGGATTAAGGCCATACGTCCTCACGCTGGCCAAGTGCGGGTTGGGGATTGGCAAGAATACGTTGTGGCTACGTAATCTTGCCGTTGGATATTTTTAAGCCGCCCGAAGGTCTCGAACTAAGTTTCACGACTGTTATCGTATGATAACAACCGGGACCGACTGCTTAACGTCACCTCCGAATCACGGAGACGCTCATGGTAACATGTCACCATGTTTGTATATACATAGGTATAAATAAATAAAAATCTTTATGGAGATCGCAGATATATAGAAAAAGTTTTTTGAACTTTATAAAGACTATGAAATAAAACGTCTTTTAAGTTCAAAAAACCCAGTTAATAACAAATTTTAGTTATGTTAATGCCTTTACATACATGAAAGGGCTATTAAAATACTACTAACGAAAATCCCACGATAGCGATCTTATAAAATTCACACTGAGTAATGAGAATGAGAGATAAAAGAAAGAAAAACATTTATTTAGATATGCTTAATTCACGCCTATATATATATATATATATATATATATATATATATATATAGTTCCATCACCAGCATTTGGTAGATACTTAGTAGGGTAGTAACAATACTACTTGGCAACACTTTATACACGAATAAAGGGCCAAGTTTGTTTGTTTGTTGATTATAGAAACTATTCTAATAAAGCAATATAAAGCATTACACCAATTTGTTTATGCATTCCTCTTTAACAACCATAAACCTTCTACGAAGACTTATTCACGACAATGCATTTCAAAAGCTTTGATGGTTCACTATCGAAGTTCGTATTTAGGTCAATATCAACAATATTGCCGTCTTGTGCATCCATGATTATGTTGGTGGTCGTTCCACCAAGGTCTTGAATTCAGGTCAAGGAACACATGGTTGAATTATGTCGACGGTTATTGGGAGTGTGATGAACTGAAATAATGATATTAATTGAAAGACATCAGACAACATAATCTTTATTTGACTTTATTTAAGGGTGAATCATAAAATTTTAAATTATTTTATATAAATGTAGCCTGTTGTTGTTACGCGCCACACGAAGGTAGTAGAGCCACATAAATTTCGGCCCGACCGGGTCGGTACTGCCCCCTCACTGAAGACCAACGTAATGCTGTCCTGGATTAGTGAGTACGTGATTGTAGACTCAATGATGCAGGAGTATTTCTAAAGACCGTGATAGTGTAGGTCAACATTGTCTGCATTCACAGTGAGTATAATGAATGACTCTTGAACTCTGCTAATACTTTCCATCAAGCAGAGTAGAGTCATTGTGACAGTCATATAAAAAACGAAAAAGGTTAAACATTTCTATTTTACAATCTTAAATAACAGTTCATCTTAGTATTTAATGTGTTGTTGTTTTACATATATTTTATAGCTTACTATATACTTATATACTTGTACTTCTTTTCGCCCATACTGAAATGAATATAGAAATGACGCCTGATAGATGCTAAAAGTAGAATTTTATCATTTGGGGTGTGAAATGAAAGTGATGACAATATTCTGAATAAAAAAAAATTAAGTAAATGAAAATATACTGAATATTCACGTTGAAAGCCAGACCCACATAAATTTTTAAACATATTTTTGCGTTGAAAGTCGACCGATATGTCAAACCCACTTAAATATTTTATGAAGTAAAGTTTAGTTTTAAATAGACATCACCTGGCCTTCTAATTTTGCGCAAATTAATGTCTAATCTTATTGGCCAGTATGACTTGATCGTCATATTATAGATATTTATGCTTTACCGGAAAAAAATATATAATATATCCACAAAAGTATCGTGGATATAATAATTGACACGTGTCAACTTATATGTAACAGTATAAGTGAGTACAAACTGATTAATTAGACTCGTCGAGGGTATTCCTCGAGGTGATTAGCATTTAATTTATATAACGTTATGAATGATAACCTATCTGTTCTTATCTGTACTAATTGGTTTGAGTGGCAAATCAGTACAATAAAATGTATCATAATATAAAGGCGAAGAGGTAATATTATAAAGGTAAAGAATTATTTTGTGTGGTTGAGTCAATATCAGAAACTAATATGTAGTTCTAATTGAAAAATTATTTCAGTTTATTCGACTACATAACATCAAGCTACAAACCAAACAGAGCCCGATAAATTTTCTTGCATACTTTTTGCATTTTTGATAGATTACGAAGATCGCGGATCAACTTGGTATTAATACAGTGTCAACTAGTTTAATTAGTCTTTCAATTAACGGCCTAGCCTAGCTCTTTACTTAACAGTGCCGTTTAACTAGTGGATAGGTTAAGTTTAGTTTTCATTTAAAAGGAAAAAAACTTGCTTTTAAAAAATATATTTTTTAACCTAACATAACCGCTAGTTGAACGCCGCTGTTTAATAAAGAGGCTGTTAATTGAACGACTAGTTAAGCTAGTTAGCTGAGACATAAACATGACATACAAATGTCACCGAAGAGAAAGGCAGAGGCAAGTGAAACGCCTTCATTTTGAAAACCTTTTTTCTTCTTACTGCTTCTAACTTCTAGGTAGGTATTGTATAGAGCTCTCAGAATGATCTCCATCCTTCATAAGCGCAAGACTCGCCTCTGTCGCCCTAGCAGAAGCAGGCTCGGGTGGAAGCGCGGAAGCCTCAGAGCGTGCGCGCCTAGGGAGATAGTAACGGGGACATCGAGTTTCCCACACAGTAGGGGGCCATCTACGAACAATAGGTGGTAAAAGTACGTCGGGGTTTCAGGGTTTTCCTTTCTAGGGTGCACCTGGTTACCCGGCTAATACGTCCCTAGATGGCGTGCGGTTTTAGTCGGTTCGTGTCAGACATGCCACGGGAGGTGGCATCCGAGGAGATTTTCGTACGAGGGAAAAAAAGGTAGGTATAATAGGTAGAATAGGTAGGTATCTAGAATATTGTCGGTAACCAGATACTTGACATTTAAAAGAAAAATGTTGGTTCATAACCTAGGTATGTGGGTTGAGCGAACCTTGTTCAAACGAACAAGGAAAATGGACAGGAGAGGAGACTGGAGAGGAAGTCAGTTTAAGGAAATCAATGTTGCTGATAGCTGAACGAGTAGTAATCGCATTGTTGCATCGTCTGCATTCGCAATGAGTATGGTGAACACCACTCTTGGATTCTGCTCATGCTTTACATCGAGCAGAGTCACTTTGGCAGGCCCATACCATAAAAAGAACTGTGTAGACCCACAATTTTATTGCGTGCGGGTAGCTCGACTTTGCTATTCGTGAAAAATTCAGTGCAGGCGATTTTGTTTAACCTGTGGAAACCCATCGTCGGTTGGTCATACCACCGGAGTTTGCGGCGGGGTGCAGTGTCGGAACCGGTCTGACTAAAACCACACGGTGTTATTCAGTGCGGGCTAATCGCAACACCGAACGCTGTCTTTATCTACGATCGAGTTGATGTAGAATAATCTCTTAAAAATCTTGTGCCAGACGTTTATCATTTCTTATTGTGTGGGTGACAAGTAAAACCAAAACGTCGGTAAGCGGCATTAGGCCTAATTCGCTCTGCAGTAACAATTTTAAATCCACTATACAATTGCTACTGGGAGATTTACTCAGTATGTGCACGCTCGTATAGAGGATGCGCACACGCATATACGATATACCTTGTAAACAAATAAATAACTGCCACAGTCCGTCTCGAACACTGTTAATCTAAGGTTCGGATGCGTTGAATGCAGGATCCCTGGGTGTATTACGTGGCCGATTACTGTGTTAAAGTACTTTCGACAAATTTATCATGTAGCCATTATTGATCTTCTTTATCATTATTTATTTAAATGTTATGATAAAGTATACCATTTGTTTGTTATTGATCAATTACACAACACAAATATTATTTAACATTAAAGAATACTCATCTGATTAGGCGGGTCTGTGCATGTATGTAGAAAAACAAAATGTTCAACATTTGACGGTATTGTATAGATTATGGGCAAGACAGCGGACGAGACGGGACGGTGACGCCAAATCACCGCTAAGTTATACAGGACAGTCATGTTTAAAGCTTCTCTTCAGTACATTTTAATTGCTCGCCGCTTCCACCACCGCTGTCTTTTTTTTTATGTTTGGAAACCCCCTCGGGCCTTCACCCCACCGGGGTTTGCGGCGGGGTGGTATGTCGGAATAGCACTGACTAAAACCACACGGTGTGCCACTCTGCGCCTGAGACGGGACGGATCCGGGAACCGCTTTCTTACGCCATCCGGACCCCTCCCGCCACCACCGCTGTCTGCCTTAACCATTAAACATACCTTGATGTATTTTAACCGACTTTCTAAATTACGCTTATCAGTTGCTGATAATTGAAGGTCAAACAACGGTGAACACATTTAACTGTTAATAACTAGTTGCCATGACGAATTGCCATAAGCTGCTGTCATCAATGTAATTAGTTCCTAACAACCTGCGATTTTCCTTACGTTGCGTGTCTGTATATTATAATTTTTTGTTAGATTTCAACCGTGATTGGAAAAAATGAATTATATGGAAGTTTAATAGTCGGATGAGACACGATTATTTGTTTACCAGTTATTTTAATTGATTGATGTTTACGGCAATAAGAACAAAACTGAATGCTTTGCTCGTAAGGGATGTAGGTTAACGTCTTCTAAGCTAATTGTATTAATTGAAACGAAAATGTAAATTTTTTCTTTTACACTTTTAGATTGCAAGATCACGTTTGCAAATTAATAAACTAAGACTGCGTCAGACATCGGTTGAAATGAGAGAGTGACATATAGAAGGCGGTTGTATTAGGACAGGTTGTTGTGTGATATTTTGTAGTATATTCCAATCCATTAGAACCTAATCATGCCGCGTTGCTTTTGTACCTCACATGCAGTCTGACACGGCCTTAAATATATGACATTTAAATTCAGTATTGACATCAAATTTGAAACACATATCAATATCTTTTTTCTCTCCATACCTTCGATAGGGTATATACATTACTGTCCAATTTGAATCTCTTGAAGAAAAAAGCATAAGTGAGTTCTACAATATCTTGTATGTGGCAACCCTGCAATGTATCTAAAATAGTTTATAAGTTGGACCAAAGTAAATAGTTGCATCTATAATATCTGAATAAATTATGATAAACGAGAACCGTATGCCAAGAAATATGGTATCATGTCAGAAGGAAACTCCACCGGCACCGTTCTGGAAATACCTTAAGTCTATTTGGAGGTTTTAGTCTTTTTGACTGGCTCGGTGGCGTGGTGGTAGCGTATGCAGTTCCTGTGCTTGGAGTCTCGGGTTAAATTCCCGGGTCGGAGCAAATGTTTGTGTGATCTACAAATATTTGTTTTGCTGTCTATGTCTTTTGTATTATGTATTTTAAATTATTTTATCAGTTAATCCAACTGTCATACTATAAGCTCTGCTTATTTTAAAGCTAGATGGCGTTGTGTATCACATGTTTCGGACATTTGACAGACTACGCTTATTACACATTAAAAAATAATTAAATGTTTGGTATCAAAACATTTTTTTTTTACTACCGATTCTGGAATACTATTAATTACCATTCATTATGATGTAGGCAAGTCGATCGTATTTAAAGTTGTTCTTCGAAATAACCGATTGTATACTATACATACTAACCTCGACTAATGAAAATAACAAAAAACTCCGCTCACAATGTCAAACTTTCGCTGTTTATTGTATAAGTGACATTCCACATGATGTATGGTCTCACATTATTCGTATGATTCTATTGTTCCCATCACACTTTCTTTTGTAATGTCGTCAATTTTTGTCTTGTGTTAAAATAACTAGAAAATTATCATCAGTGGGTGTAGCTCCCATGATTATGCGATTTGATAGCTCGATTGTTCGGATGCAGTAGTGGTTTATGCAGTCATCTCGCTTCTTTGTGCAGCGCTCTGTTGTAGGTTTGACCCCTCATGGGTCCGGAAACTTTGCGCTCGTAAGATTAATACTTTGAGAGACTACCACGCCACTGAATATATTCCTAGCGCCGGAGTTTTCTTTAAAAAGCATGTCTATTAATATATTTTTTAGTTCTATTTCAACAATAGCAGTATATATATTGATAGTAGTATTATACCAGAATAACTTTTTTAATATTTAGAAACTGTTAACAAACTCAACAAGAACACTTTGTAGTGTTTAGAATTGAGCTAATGAAATTACAAAGAATAGAAAACCTTATGATTTTGATTATACTCTAATTCACGAATCAGAAATTACTATTTTATGTAGATTTAAATGTCTTATAACTAATAATGATGCAATGATGTGCTGTGTTGATCTGTGTTCGTGTCTAATGTCATCACATCATCATCATCATCATGAAGAGTGATTATTATGTCCGAGGTCAGAATGATGGCATTCAAAGGTTATACTAATCATGATTGACTTGGACAGAATAACAGAGGCTTGCCTGCTTTGTATTGCCAACAAGACCATATTGTCTTTTCAGTCATAACGTTCAAGTACTGTGATGTATCTATGTAATATAAAGAAAAATAAAGCTTTTCTTATTATTATTCAACAAGCTTAGTCCTAAAATTGAATTTTAAAATAAATTAGCTGAGTCAGGCGGTTTTATTCGCGGTTGATGTTGTACATTTACAACCGCGGAGCAAAGCTAGTCTAAAAAAGTAGCCTAAGTGACTCCTTATTACATAAGCTATCTTCTAGTGAAAGTCCCGTCAAACTCTGTCCAGTTCCCGTTTTGATTGATCCGTTTCAGGGATTAGTCGGAACAAGTAGACAGACAAAAATTGTAAAAAATGTTATTTTAGTATATGTACCGTGTAAATGCATGTTTACACGCATTTAGTAAAAAGCGGTTATTTTAATATTTTAAACAGATCAATTTTATTTATTTGTAAAAATGACATCCGTAGACAATTATTTAATATATTTTACCAAAAATACGCCCAGTTTGACAAAGTCAATTATAAACTGAGGCCTTTCTTGTAGATTACGACACCCCTTGGGAACATGAGGGTGGATCCGAATTGATTGATTTAGGGTTAACTATAGATTCAATTAACCTTTCCTCACTTCAACGATCCTGATTTGATTTTATGAATTGAGTTGGAGGATTACGTGTGTATTTTCAGTGTTCCGCAGACACCGTAGTAAAAAATAACCTTTACAGTTTCGTTATGTTGGTCTGTCTTTTCGTCCTTGTGCTTACGACTTAGCTTGGAGACGTAAATAGTAATAAAATAGCTGTAGAGATTTTGTACCAAAGAATTAAGGCTTATAGCTTTTGTTATTTGCATGGTGAACAGGAAATCTCTACATATGAGGTAATAACAAAAACTACATAATATAAAACAGTCAATGCTTGTTTTACAGTAAAGATTAATTACCTAACTGAAGTATAGTTAGTAAGGTTTACATTATACATTGAAAAATTTTGGTAACTTATGCATATACAAATGTTAATGTAATATACAAATTTTCGTGTGAAATGCAAATATTTGTTTCACAGTTTGTATGTTTTATATACGTTTTTGTACAAAAAAAGTATATATACCAAACTATTCTATAAATAATTTAGTTTTTGGAGAAAAAAGTATTAGTTTGGAACTAGATGGCGTTGTGTGTAGGAAGTTCGAAGTATTATTATATGCTTAGCAAAAATTTGCGAACTTGACTATAGTAATACTTACAAAAAGGTCGGTAATAGTAATTGTTTTCATTCTCTTCACTGAGTGAGTCAGGTCACTATAGATCTACTTCTCCCCCATTTTTGGAGGGGGACACTCAAGGGCTGCTATTTGCTAATATAATATTAAACACCTACAGTTAGGGTGGTATAGTAGGCCAATACCTCCTTTCTAAAGTGGATTGTTAAAGCTTTGTAAAACCGAAGTTTAATGTAGCCTATCTAGTAGTGGGTATTGTAACTATAAGGTATTTACTGTTCGATGTAGTGAGTGCCCTTTCTGCAAGGTCAAAATTAAAGAGTCTGTCTATGCACTCAGATTTATTCACACACGGTAAATATATATTAAATACACAAGATGACGCGTCCACTAAACGAGATCGGCTTTACACGACAATCAATCGAGAACGACTGTCTTGTGCCGCTCCCGTTTTGTCGGTCTTACATAAATCTACTGCCTTTGCTAATACATACATGTGTCGTTAAAGGTTGTTGCTGATAACATTGTATTTCAGAATGACATTAAAAAAATAAAAATCCAAAAATATAATTTTAAAATATAATTATGTTTACATTCAATACGATAAATGTTTTATCTTTATTCCAAAATCTTAAACAGATGTTTTATATCCATCATAACGCTCTTAAAACTTATGACATTTGGAATGTTAAAATTTTTAAGTTCCCGTCTGATTTACGATCATATGATTCTTTCAAATAGATTTATGCGTTTCCACTAATTATTTTTGTGTATGACAAATGTAATACCCAAGTTTGATTTAGAGAACATTGTACTTGTAATTCGGACAAATCGCGTATATCGCTTTATTGCTGGAAAAAAGCTTTTGTATTGTGTCTCGCACTTTGCTCCCATTATCTCGTATTATATTATGTCAAATCTACTTCTACGTAATGTTGTGATTTATGACAGCTGTTCACGACCATTTTCGTTTGTTTTATGTGCGTAAATTGTGTACTTTAATAGGTGCTATATATTTTATCCCGTAGTGCTGCTTCCAGTGATATCTGCTCTACATTTATTTATGAAGAAAGTAATAAAAGTTTGACGTTTCACAATGGCGGCATTCGTTTACCTGTCATTATTATTCAAAAAATATTTGACGGTTCGACATTTAAAATTTTTGACAGATTTTGTTTTTTTATTAATGGTAATGTCATATATTATAAAAGAATAAGAATTATTAAATTTAATTACTTCTATTATTTGAATGGAATATTAGTTGCGGTTCCAGAGCCAGAGGGCGTGGGTTTCACTCCCACTAAGGGTTAATAACTTAGTAATGAGCATGATTATTTGTTATATTTAGAAAAACATATATTGTTTGACATCCGTAGTAAAGGTACGGCCAAATTTAAGATCAGGTGACAGTATTTTATAGTATTTTCATCATCATCATCATCATCCTATTGCAGTCCACTGCTGCACATAGGCCTCTCCAATTGCAAGCCACTTAGTTCGGTCCATGGTTTCTCGCATCCAGCTCCTGCCAGCCGTTTTGCGCAAATCATCAATCCATCTCCTTTTTTATTTTCATAGTAAAAAATAATTACTTAAGTAATTAAAAGTACACGTACTCTATTATTGATGTTTTATAATATACTACTTTTAAAGATCAGTTACATAAAATGGAAAAAAGAACCATTGTATTCAAATGCTTTTTCATGATTCTTGATAACTTCTAAGTGGTAATGAACATTATCAAAAAATCTCCGACAATTTATAAAAAACGGTTTTATTTTATTCAACAACAACGGTTTTATTGTATTATGATTTTAATCTTGGCAACAACTAGAAGAAGAAAAAATGTAAACATATTGTTCACATACTATTTGTTTTTATTAAATCGCACTTATAAGAAATAAAGACCAGTGTTACAAACATTGTAGTTTTATATTATAAAAATAATTATGTTTTATCGTATGTTAATTAATAAGTACTAAGATAATGGAGGCCTGATTGCAGTCGTTCCGCGTAAAAGTCTATGTTCAACCGTATCGTAATAGACTTAAGCTGATCCTTGTATTGTTGTATTATTTTATTAAAACATCGCTGGAAACTTCATTTAAACTTGTAACTTGTTTTAATATCTCATACAATATTTCTTCTTGAACTTCCTCGTGCTAACTCCATTACCAAATCCGCCATTACAGTCTTCCGGCCAAAACGTACCACGCTCTTCCTGTTACTTTGCCATAGATAATTAATTTATCTAATACTGCTACAAACCTAACCTGTGTAGGAAAAAAGCTATGGAAAATATAATTTTAAAGTAAATATATGGTGTAATATTATGTTTATATTACTATAAATCAATTTTACAATTACAATCGCATCTAAACACCACTGAAATACTAAAAAATAGGGTTATTTTAATAGCAAACCAAATATAGCAATTTCTTCAGTCATAAGAGTTCCTCCATAGATCTTTTGCAGATTGCGCAGGACAGCGCATTACAACGTTACTGTAAATAGAAGGAAGATTTAAAATAAAACCCACACCAGTCAGGTTGGGCAGCGTGGTATATTAGATCAAAAACTCCTTTCTAAAGAGAGGCCTAGGTCTAGCAGTGATCTGCAATATTTTTAACGAAATGCAGACATATTATAATTTTATCATTACACCCACCGGCCACTCAATTATGTGAGTAGTAATTGTAGTTAGTAAAGTGAATATGGATTTGCTACATTTGTTCCTGTAGGTACGTTTTTTATGGAATGGGAAGCAAACGAGTAAGGACACTCAATACCAGAGGTGTCATAAGTGCGTTGCCAGCCTTTAGTTGATGGGGTGGAGGGGTTGGGCTATGGGTCTCGGGTATCCCCAATCGGTGAAACTCTTGGTTTTCTGTGAGGCCTTGGTATCACTCCAGTTGAGTCGGCTCATTCATGCCGAAGCGTGGATCTCTCAAGGTGTCATTGGTTCCATTGTTGTAATTTATATTTTTAGAATGAAAGGCGTATTGGTAGTTCAATCATCACATAAATAACACAAATCTCATAAATGGCCTTTATCAGTCTTCTATTCCACGTTGACCAGACAGGTTGGTTTAGGGTTTGTTTTTTAGGTTTTTTTTTATTTTTGCAGTGATGAACCTTCGTAGTTTGATCCCTTAGTCGCCTCTTACGACAACCATGGGATGAATAGCGTTGGCGACACTCCGTATTCTGAATCCTTCACAACAGGAACAAGGATATTCATGTCCTTGTATAGGTCACAGAACAGAGAACTGTACCAAACTTCTTCTGAGCTGTTCAATTTTGGCGTATACGATTATTTTTGCCATACGTGCAATAGTACTATACAGTTTCCTAATGCTCTGCGATGCTTCAATACATAAGGATTATAACCAAACTTTGCTTCCTAATATTTAAGTGGAACTAAAATTATATTGCGCATAATGACGCGTTCCATACTAGCCTTTCTGTCTTATAAAAGTCGTGAGTATATGTATCTAGTTAAGTACAGGTGAAGCCAATATATCTGTTTAAAGCACCCGTATATTACTCGGTCGTGTGTTACTTGTTCGGAATCGTTGATCTTGAACTACATGTGTAGCTTGCTAATGAGCATGACGACATCTCGGCATTCATGATCTTGGTTAGCGTGTCTGTGTAGTGATATATGACATTCTAGCAAAGTTTTTTTAAGCTGTTATATAGCAGTTAAGGGCAACGGCAATAGACTGAACATAAATAGAAACACATAGAGCGATATCCTTGGATACATGTAATCGAAACTATACACAGTACTGTCGAAATGCAAAACTTATCAGAATTAAATCATAAGTTGAACTTGAAGAACGACAGGACCTGTAATAGAAACTTTATTAAAAACGCTTTTAAAATCACAGTATCGCTTAGGATNCTTAACGTGACCTCCGAATCACGGAGACGCTCATGGTAACATGCCACTAGCGGTCACCCATCCAGGTACTGACCGCGCCATCGTTGCTTACCCTCGGTGATTGTTTCTAATCACCGAGTGCAACTGGGCTGTGAGCGCCTTCGCTTAGGATAACCATCATTAATTGTCGGCCAGGTCGCTAGGTTAATCACTGATATTACTCTAATGTTTCTCGCACTGTAGCTCAAACTGAACTGCAGCTCGCGAAACGTTGTATTTATATCCATATTATTTTATTATTATTTTTTTAGCAACTACCCGCACATTCGGAGTCATTCACCGTACCAAGGACGCGCCCGCCGGCTTGATCGCTGTAATCAATCGATATTCTACGCTGTGTGTACCATTATAAGGCGCATTATTCCGTGCTCCAGGAAATCGCCGAAAGGTTTCTGTGTGTGTGTAGATGTCTCGAGTGTTCGCGAATAATCTTTCCTAAAAATAGCATAATTCGGAGGGATGTGCAAAATGTTGTAGAATAGAAGAGTTAAGAAACACATAAAATAAATCATGGACAGATTGCCTAAGAAGTATATAGCTAAACGTGTGGTGGTATATAGCATTAACAGTAAACTGAAAACTGAAAAAACACTACGTGCACTTCAAATATGTATGATTACTAATATTTTTATTATAAGTTTCTATTAAAATTTTAATAACCACTTATATATCATAATATCATTAATATAACAAATAGTTTTTTAACATCGCGTGACAACAGAGGTTCAAATAAATGAATTATCTTATAGGGCGAATGGAGGCGTATTGTAAATAGCCCGCGTTTGTCGCGGGAAGTCCACCATTACGCTTACAATGCCGGCACAACACGATATTTCGTCACGCTAGGGATTTGGTGAAACTCCTGGGACCAAACGAAACAAGTGTTTTGAAGTTATTTGGTATAAGGAAGGAATAATTTAAAAACATTAATAATAAAAATAGTACTATTGAGGGTTGTGACTTTTATTAAGTTATAGTGTATAGTTCAATTTTCTAATATTTCCATTTGAATTAGATACTACTTATGGTTGCTTTAGAGTTCATTTCCTAACATCAGATTACAATTATATCTAATCCTGCACATAATAAAATTAAGTAGACGTCACAAAACAGAAGCTTCTCAGTGAATTGATTTAGAATAGACTTTCCACTGCTATTTTAACTGCTTTTAGAAGTACTATGCACTTCTGCACTATGAGAAATAATCATCTAAGAAATTGTTTGTGATATTTAATTTACTAATAGTTATATACTAGTTTACTACCAAGCCATTCAACCCCTTGTACACACGTATCGATAGCAATAGTATTGATTATACATTTTGGAGCATACCAACCTACTGAATAATTTATTTGGCTGATAGATTAATATTGGATTTTTAATGTTTCGGTATCGGTAAAATTTAACGAATCCTTTGTAAAGAAATGTATTAGTGTCAGTAATTTTTGATAGTGTGTATACATTTTAACCGTTTATTTTTTCTTTCCAGGTAATTGTTTCTTCTTGTGGCTTGTATTGTCATCTGCTGTGGAGAAAATATCTGAAAGTATAGTTTGATTATCACTACTTTGACTTAGTAATCTAAAACGGGTATGTGATCAAAAATATAAGATCAGTGTTCAATTAACCTAAAGAACAACAAAAAAGGGTTTACTGTTACCCGGGTACGTTAAAACATTTATTTAAATTAATATAGCCTATGTCACCCGGGTCATTATTACGAACCTATTGACATCTCATTCGATAAAATCAGTCCAGTGGCTTACACGTTAGGATAGAATATATAAATATACACAGGATATGATAACTATTACTTTCTTTTTGACTTCGTCGTAGTCGAGTAAAAATAGTATGTGCGATTAAGGTGTATATCTCTTGTATGTAAAAGGACGAAATTTTTACCAGGTTAAATTATTTCGCAACTTAGTTAATGCTTTTTATGATACTTTACTGATTTTTTTGTAGGTATGGACGTCCATTTTTAGTATTTAAATATTAATGATAATGACAGAATTACATAAATGGATTATAATCTAACAAGGACATCTATTTTGCTACTCGGGTAACATGTTTTATTCAAATTCATATTTTGAACGTTGTAAAAATTCCTTTACTCGGATAGGTATAAAAAGGATTATAGTACTGATCTACCTACCTACAACGATGTTTACTGTGGCGACTTCCACATACAGCGGTGACAAAAATATATGACAACGCCATCTACCGAAGATAAACTGAACTACTGAGTAACATAGTGTACGAAGAAGCTACCAATCCTGCATCGCGCAATAGAAGTTCTCGCGCCGATTAACATATATACAACTTCCCAACATCATCGGTTGGGCAGAGGCCCAGCAGCCATAACCTCCTTGCCTGGCCGGAGGATCCTCTCTTTGTGTCGGAGGAATATGTGACCCGTTCCTCTACATTTACTATCAATTCGTAAATATTTTATGTAAGATGAAGGAAACTTCAAAAAGGCCTTTGCTCAGCAGTAGACTGGTAAAGACTGTTCGTTATGGTGTATGGTGAAGAGACGACGTTACTCTTTTGACAAATGGCGACAAAATCCATTAGGCACATAATGGCCAATCGCACTGTAGGGATCAGAATATGTCTCCATTAGGTCACCCATCCCTTCCTCAAGCGGACAGTGAACCTAATGCGGTAATAGTACTCACTCACGCAATATCCTCGACCTAAATATATTATGGACAAAATTCATATACTGCTATGACACTGTCGGTTGTATATGCAACCCCCCACTTAACCGTTAGGGTACGGTTAAATTTCACTACGCTGACACGAAAGAGTTAGTTAAAGAGTTTAGGCGAATGTGAAAGTGATTTATGTTTACTTAACGAGGCCTTATACTCGCCTAATATTTGGATACTAGCTTTCATCCGCTGCTCTGTCGGCGTGAAAGTCGGTTATTGTTACAAAATGTCTAAGGTCCAATCTATCTCTATACCGAAATTCATCCAATCGGTCGGACAGACACTTAGTTACTTTCGTATTAATAACATTAGTATGATTTTAGTTTTTACTCATCTAAATATAAGAAGTAGTCATTAAAGATCATTCTTCAACTACGAATATATATTTTCACCTTAAGACAAAAGGATCAAGCTGCTTTCAAGAAAGTTGAACGTACCTATCGAACTATTACTACTATGCCTACATTTCCAAGAGAAAACTTTGATTGCGCGATGCGGGATGTGTACTTATTATGCAATTGGATTTTTCATAGCTTAATGACATTAAAATAGCTTTTATTCACCATAATAAGTAAACGATAATGCCCTTCTCGGCAGGGACTCAAACTCGTATTATTAAAATAAATTAACGTTTAAATTTTTCATTCATATTAACAAAGGTTTATTTGAAATTGTTAAGAACTTTATGTCTTTAGTTAAAATGCTAATTTGTCTTGTTAAAGCTAAAAAGTAATGTTTCATGGAAGCCTATACAGATACAAATTTTTTTATACTAATTTAATACAATTTCTGTTGTAAACTTAATAAAAGAGTGGTAGCAAAAACATTAATTAGTAAGTTTAATTACTGTACATAAATTTATTAAATAGTTTTATTACAGAAATTCAATTTCGTTTCACTAGAACACGTTTACATGAAGTAAAACTAAGTATCAAATAGAGGTGTTGACTGCAACTGTTTTACAACATGCATTTGTAAGAAAATCTAAGATGTGTTACTAATTAGCTAGAGGCTAAAATACTAACAGAGCACTATTGAAATGTAGTAGTGTAATTTCGATTCATCACTTACCACATCCAAATAACTTGGTTTTATTAAATATTCCTATTCTTGTTTTAACACAAAATGTATACACATATATCCCAGAGAGGTAAGCAGGTTTAATGAATCTGCACGGTTGACCTAGTGGTTTAAAGGGTTCTGAGTGGGGTCCGGATAGCGTAACAAAGCGGTTTCTGGATCCCTCCCGTCTCAGGCGCAGAGTGGCATACCGTGTGGTTTTAGTCGGTTCGATTCCCACACACCGCCCCGCCGCAAACCCCGGTGGGTTGAAAGCCCGAGGGGGTTTCCACACGTAAAGAAAAGATAAAGCGGTTTAACGGGTTGTCTTTCTACTGCGCTGAATGCTGTACTCTCAAACCCCACACGCGACAACACTTTGTGCAATACTCAAATTGTTGTTCTCAGTCTGGACGTCCATTGCGTCCATTTCATGTATGTTTGTGAAGCCCCCAGCGATTCATGATACATATTCCTTATGCGGAAGTCGTCTTAAAAAACATTTCGGTCTTGACACGCTTTTTTTACTTCGTCTACCTATATTCATCAATCACGACATCCATAGTGCTCGGTTCCTTTTGCATGTTTGTCGGTTCAGATGAGACTTAGTCCTAATATGTATCCATCTCAATTTTTTAAATTACTTAAAGCGTTTGTAGAATCTTTAACGGAAAAGTATAAAATTGTTATCCGATTTGAAACTTTGTGGGCGAGTAGATAAGAAAAGCACTTAAATCCCTGTTTCGGTAAAATGCAATAAAACAAGGTGTGTGGGTAAAATTGGCAAAGTAAGTGTTATTAAGTTTCGAGAATCGATGGTGTCCAAAGATTCTATAGTAAGAATTATGATTATTTAGAGATATTAGAGAAGGCCAATGACGTAATAGAAATGGCAAGGCTTTCTATAAAAAGCCACGTAACGATCCATTCTGTTAATCAAATGGCAACCTCCAGTACATGTTTTAGAGAACATTTAAAAGTCCTAACATCGCCATCTGGTGATAACTCCGACCCATAAACAACATCATATGTCACCGTCATTATATAATTTTCCTCATTCTTTTCTATTCCCGTTAGCTGGTAATTCATACAATAAAATTGATGATCCAGATTTAATGCATTATCATAATTCTCTTTAGCATCATAAATTTTCCAAGCGATTTATGATATAGGTCAAACGAAATGACCATAGAATACACTATGAAATAAGCATTGATATTCTTAGTTATTTATACACCTGTTTCACATCCCACACGAAACAAATATAGATTTCATATGGAACGTCTCATTCCATAATTATGTTGTAACCGCTAGTTGTCACTTGTCAAGTGTTAATATTTCTAGCGCAATTGAATGTGTGCACTTCTTTAGTAAGGCTGTCACATAAATAAATAAAAGAGAATTATGTAAAGAGCTAGTGCTTTGGATCTGTTAAATTTATGTAGATGTTAATTTTGAGGCTGTAAATAACAGTGTAGGCAATATGAGGTGGTAAAGACTAGGCCGATCTGATTTTAAGTTATGATCGTAATTCATATACGTTTGGACTATTGTGTAATGTAAAAGTCACAATAAATATACTGAAGGTTTAGAAATCATCTCATATCATTCTGTTTATCTTTCCTGACGACTTTATATTGTATCGCATTAAATTCTATGATATTTTTGAGTATTGGTTATTTATTGATGCACATAACTAAAATACTAACTGCGTTTCGGGCTTATCCTAGGTGATTTATTATTTACTAGCATTGAAAGTTTTAGAAGTAACTAACACGTATTCATTGTACTCATTTTCTTATCAGTAGTAAGTGCATTTCAGACGCAGCAACCCTACTTGCAGGATGTAGTTCCTAATTGGTGACAAACGTCATTGCTTGTTCGCTTTATGCCGCTGAAAGGAAATTGGCTTCGGGAAATCATTGTCAGATCATGTGTCATGTAGCCTCCAGGATATGGTGAACACCTTTACTTGACCGCTCTAATAGGATGAGCGAGACATCAAAGCAGATTTTTGGTAGTTAGATTACTTTTAAATGTATCATCTGTTAAAAGTTTCCTTTGACATCACGAAAGCCGTACTTATCTCGTGTTCCCAATCACTAAAATTTCATGCATGATGTTTTTTTGAGGCACCGTAATGTGATATTAATGTAGCTTTTCATGTCTCAGATGCTTACATTCTAGTCTCTCTATAGATCTTTAATTCAGCATCTAATGGTGAAGTTGGGGCTAATAATATGACTAAAATCAATCCCCATAGAGCAGGGGATTTCTTGAAATGAATTCTTCGAAATGTCCCACACGACATTGAATATGCAAGTCAGTAAAACTTTTATTCAATTCGATCACGGCAATCGCTTATTGACGCGAATTTAATTGCTTTTTCTCTATTCGGATTTATTACCAGATTTGCAATGAGAAACACGTTAGCCGTGCATATTCGAATTTTCATGTCCTTGAGTTAGCATTTATATATATTATTTCAATTTGACGCAAGTCCGTAAATAGTTTGTTTAAAAAATAAAAACGCCAAAACAAACGATTTTGAGTCAGAAAATCTTAATTCACGGCTTGAATTTCCATCCGTGGGAGGATGAAAGGGACGAACTGCTTCCAGTGATGTTCCCATTAGTCACCTCAGACGTACCGTACATTTATGCATTAAATCAGTATATGTGTGGAAGTTCCTTTAGTAAACTTCTTGTATACCTTTTGATCGATCAAATTTAGAGTGTAATGAATGTCAGGATTTATGACCTGACATGGCCGACATTTTCTAGATTATGCATACTATTTACATTTCTTTTGATGTTTATTCAATTTTATGGATTATTGCGTGTATGCAATTAGGATAATTGATTCCATGTATAAGTAGTAAGTGGTTTTGAAACTTTTTCTCATTGAAGACACCTGAAAGAATGAATAGCATTGCGTTGGTAATGGATGTACCAACTGTATTGTAGAAAATATATAGATAATCGATTTATAAATAACCGCAGGATCAAATGTTCCCGATCACAGATAGGTGCGGATGGTGCATCACGGTGGTTTATAGCCTAAAGTTTTCATAACATTCTACAAAGTACAAACCGTGATGATTACCAGACCAATACTTCTGCAATACATGAAGTAAGAAGTTTAAAATTAGACATGATTTAAGTGGTCAGTAGACGGGCGCCGGTAATGTAAGAGCTTACGCGAATAGAATAAATTGTTTGCATTGAAATTCTGTATATTATTGCTTTCTTATTGCCAAAGCTATTATTTTTTCATTATTATATGATTTATATTTTCTACCGGTTTAATGTAAGGTTAAAATTTTAAAGTAATGTTTTCTAATTCAATTATATCGTAGGCATACGGGTGATTTTAAACTTACCAAGTTCCGTTAACAGTCACCAAGAAAAACTCCCTCGAAGGTAAATATAGAGAAAGTAATAGATGATCATTGTTTGATTAAACGATGCCAGTTGAAACAGAAATATCTGGGGAAGATTGATGGTATTCCTAAAATAAATAACGGACTTATTTATTTTGACGATGCGTCAGCTTGTCGTTAACCTTCCCCTCGACCTCCAGCCCAGTGGGAGGAGGGATGGGTGACAGCTCCATTAACTATCGTGTGTCGCAATTATTGGTTTTGCTAGGATCTAGTTTTTGTGTCTTCGGTTTCCACAGCTTGAAAAAACTGGTAGGGTCTGTTGAACTTGGCGAAAACTTTTATGATCAATATTAGTTTGTATTTTATTGGTTTGTTGTTTAATTGTAGTATGACAGTAACATTGTAAAAAGAATTGTGGGTTGTTAGATAAAAATGAATTTTCTGTTGCTGTTGTTGCTGACGGTGGTATAGTCAAAATTGCTTGTTGGAATAGGAAATTTAGTATCTAGTCTATTAAATTAAATTACAAAAGAAATAAAACTGGCCACTCTGGGTCGACCATGGATTCCATCACACCCAGGATACATAATGGTGTCATGAGCACTTTAAATTTTTTCTGTAATTCCATATATATTTTCAACATGTAAAATTTAGAAGTACGTTTATTAAGAGCCTGGTTGCCTTAGTATATAATCAGCCTACCTTTTGATCAGACAGCTGAAGTCCTACGATCATCCCACAGATATCTGTATGCACATATTGTGTTTTAGGTTTCCATCACATCCAGTAAATTCTTATGAATTTATTTACAACTAGCTGAGCCCCGCGGTGTTACTCGTGTTTGTTGTTGTAGCGGGGTGAAGATAGTCTAAAAATGTAGCCAAAGTTACTCCTTATATCATCAGCTATTTGCCAGTGAAAGTCCCGTCCAGCCGTTCCATAGATTACCCGGAACAAAGAGACAAAATTGTAAAAAATAAATTTGGTTTATGTACCGTGTATATGATACATTTGCATCTAGTAAAAGGAGGTTATTTTAATGTTGAATTATTTAATTTTTTTTTTTTTATATATTTAAGCTGCCAAAATGACTCTGCCCTGCCTGATGGAAAGCATGAGCAGAATCCAAGAGTGGTGGTCACTATCCTCCATGCGAAAAAGAACAATGCAGCATGGTGACCCACACTATGGCGGCCTGGGGGGAAGGGGGATGGTGAGGGGGATAGGGGGCGTTGGATTGGGGTATGGGCCTCCGGTATCCTCACTCACTCGATGAAACACAGCGAAAGCGCTGTTTCACACCGGTTTTCTGTGAGGCCGTGGTATCACTCCGGTCGAGCCGGCCCATTCATGCCGAAGCGTGGCTCTCCCACGGTATTGTATGTATTGTATATGTATAGATAGCATCTACTTATGTACCCGGTAAAGCAAATAAACTTATACATTTCATTATGACGGTGATTGATGAACGGGATTCAGGTGACAGATGTCATATCATATGGTTTTTGTCTACGTATACTTTATGTCCATTGTGTCTCCCTCGACGTATTTTTATATAATACTAATAAATAAATAAATAAATAAATATTTTCGGACATTTTAACACACAACGCCATCTAGTCCCAAACTAAGCAGAGCTTGTACTATGGGTACTAGATAACTGATATTAATACTTATATGCTTTTTTTTGTAAATACATATATATTATACATAGAAAACACCCAAACTCCGAAACAAATATTTGCAGATCATACAAACATTTGGACCGACTCAGGAATCGAACCCGAGACCTCTTGCACAGCAGTCGCATTCGCTACCACTGCGCCACAGAGGCAGTCAATGATTTTGTTGTATCTACTTTTAAGAATATAGTAAATAGAGGAATGTTGTACGATAACACAGTACGAGGCGATAAGTGTGTCGGTGTTTTATGTTTAGATATAGAATGAACTGACGCTTCCCTTGTCATATTTATAATTGTTATAATTGAAGTTGACTTTGACGGATAGTTTTTAAGTACGTGCATTATTTGTAAAGTATTCAAGGTGATTTCGTAGTTCGACTAAAATATATATATTTGTTTTGTGTTTTTTTTTACAATATCCTATATACCGATTTTTATTATGATAAATAAATTGACAGAATTGGTTCTTCTCAATGTAAGTCCCGTCATATTCGTCGAGAATTCCACATCAAAATTAAAAATGAGTAAAAATTTGAGCAAAGAATTGTAATTGACATTTACTATTTTTACACTTTTTATTATGTTTTAGGTGTATTTTTGTCAATGATATTTTTTAAATATAAACTTAATAGTTATTATATTAGCAGCTTGCTTTTTTCAACTCAACCTTCAATAATATATATGACCTCTTTCAAAATAATCTATTTATAATCACTGTCATTAATAATGAGAAGTGTCACTAATTTCTTGTGAATAAAAAAAACTAGTAGTTGGCCTACTTTCCTACGCCAAGTAAAGAAAAAAAAAAAGAATGCAAAGCCGACTAATGTAAGTACTAAATGCCTTTATAGCGGTCTTCAGCGGTCATAAATCAAGCGGCGACATACGCATCGCTAAGTTTACACACAACGGTCCATACGAATACAGAATATAAATGTAATAATTGTCTTTGTGTGAATTGTTGGCTCATTAAAAACATTGTTTTTATGAAGCGGTTGTTTTATATGTTATATTCGTAGTATAGTCCGTGTGGTAATGGATTAAGATTACGTAGAGACGATACTTGAGGAGCAAACTGTGTAGGACAACCAGCACTGCAAAGAATAAGAAATGTTGAAACAAACCCTTTTTTTTTACGTGTGGAAACCCCCTCGGGCCTTCACCCCACCGGTGTTTGCGGCGGAGCGGTGTGTCGGAATCGAACCGACTAAAACCACACGGTGTGCCACTTTGCGCCTGAGACGGGAGAGATCCGGGAACCGCTTTCTTACGCCATCCGGACCCCTCCCAGCGCCTGCCCGCACTGAAGCGGGCTCCGTCGTCTGCTGGTAAAACTCTCAATTCAGGCGACGGACGGCACACGCGTAACGTCGCCCCCTCGCGGCTGGCCTGTGAAGCGGATGGAGGGGAAAATCCGTCCCGCCCATCCGCGGCCACACTCAGGGCGGCATGAGGCGCTGATAGGCGCGCCTCCGCCGCCCGGTTCGCCGGCGACGGATCGGGTCCGAGTGGAGGTCGTCCTCCCGGGCCTTCTCCGCCGCCTCCTTCTGCGAGATGACTTACTCGTAGAAGGTCGCGACCGCGGTAAAACTGCTCTCGCCACCGACCATGGAGCGTATGACGGCCGGTAGCGAGAGATCTCCTCCGATGACTGCAGTGAGGGCCCGACGCTGCGGCGCCCAAGCGGGGCACACCGCCAGCGTGTGCTGAGCTGATTAGTTTTCTGTAAAACGATTTGAAGTATCCTATGTCGAACGTAGAGCACACGGAGCAACGTGGTAGGGAGTAAGCAGGATATCCCCTTCGTCAAAATATGTGCCCAAATGGGCCTACGCGTTACTTACACTGTTATGAAACAGAATGTATTTATGTGTGCATGCAATTCTGAATGTTTTTTTTACTTTATTATGTGTGAATTGGTAGTGACAGGCGATTGTTTTTGTATGTGAGTGTAAAATGTGTATATATTAAGATTTCCCTACGGCTACTCCCCTCCGTTCGGTGGCCTGTGTTGCTCTATGGTTGAGTACCGCCAACACTGGCTTTTCCCACCCTCTCAGAAGTTCTATCAGACCGGATGGCGTTTAGGACAGCAGTTCCTCAGTTTAAGTATGATGTTCTAAAGCCGACAGCTATTGTGTCTTATCTTCTAACTGTCTTATCTAACAACGAGATCTTTTATATTGGCTAATGCCAATGACTGGCATGTTTAAGATTCCATTGTCTTTGTTTATTAGTATACATAAGGCATAATACTCTCACACTGCGCCTAAGTATACTCATTTTAGAATACGTTCACATAATCTCGACTGCATTCTAAAACGAACAGATAGAGGAGTTTTGAAGTTGGCCTTATTTTATAAGTGACCAATTCGACTCTCAAAAATGTAAAAAACCGGGTATCTATTGGATTAGAGACTTCCACTTTTTAAAAAATTTGTCTGTTTTCTCCGGCTAATCTCTGGAACAGCTACACTAATTTTGACGGGACTTTCACTGGCTTTATTTCACAGATAGCTGATGGCGTTACTTGGCTACTTTTTGAGAACCAACTTCGCCGAATTAACCATCGAGGCGTTACCCGCGGTGGTTTTTTGTAACACTGCAGTGCTCAGATAGTCAACAATATAACAACGAGGTTAATAGCTCAAATCGACTATACAAAACAAGAAACTCCTTTCTAAGGAGAGGAAACTCAAACAGCAATAAAACCTCTTTATAAATCTTTTTTTTTAAATGGATGTACTTTATTTTCTCTAAAATACTTTCTAATATACAATTTATTAAAATAACATTTTATGATTGCTATATTCCATGTTAGTCTAGTCGTGGCATATCATTTAGGTCATTGAAACTTTGATTGTTTAGAATAATATATATTTATATGGATAAGAAACTTTTATGGCAAATGGAACTCATTTACTACATGTGAATATGCAAAATTTTCTGTGGTAAAATGTGTTCATTTCTGCTAATGTCTTTTGTTAGTTAAATTGTTTTTTTTTACAATAAACTTGTTTTTAATGGGAAGTAGTATACAAGACTGCTTATTATTATTTTCAAGTATTTTATTCTCACAGAAGTTTCTTTTATAGAAGACTTGGTTTTCTAAAATACCGAACTACGTATAATACTTAGGTAGGTATTTACCTACCTACGTATTAGCTGTATTGGTTAATCAGCTTAAGATATAATACAAAAAACATTGTGTTTTCAAAACCAATTAGCTCTAGCATAGTTGGACCGGTCGGACCCAAAACTAGCCACGTAGAATTATTGAAGTAAATAGAACCCTCTATCTTTAATATCTACCATGATTTTGTTAGTTATTTTTGAGTTTGTTTGCTTGTTTGTTGCCAGAACTCAGTGTGTTCGTGGGTCACTGCTGTTGATCTTGGTGTAGAGGAGTTACAGGTCCTATTATATAAATATTTAAAAACAAAACATGTACGGAAATCATCACGGATTATGAATTCACCGTTAAAATATTTTTAACATTGAGCTATTTATCGTTCATTCAATAACCTGCCTTAGGAGCTTTCGGGAAAGCGTTCACATGATTAATAAGTTTGTAGAGGTGGTTAATATCCCGATTTCTTAGCTTTTGTATTTCCAAGTTTTTGTGTAACATTATAAAATAGTTAAATCCCAGTTTTTCCTGTAATTTAACTAGTACATTGTTTATTTAACATAATAATTAAATGGAATGTCACCTCTTCAATTCATCATGTGCGTGTTGTAATAACTGACTAAGAGAGTTTTCACATTATACTCGTACGATCCGATATCGGAGGAAATAAAATGTATGTATGTGTCGGTTCCGATATTTTTTTTTATGGATTCGCGGGCAATGGAGCACACGTATCGCCTGATGGTCGCTTACCATCAGGCGATACGTGTGCATTACCGCCGCCCATGGACAACTGCAACACCAGAGGCGTCACAAGCGCGTTGCCGGCCTTTGGGGGATGGGAAGAGGTGTTGGGGTATGGACATCCGATACCGGGCCGAACAATATGAAAGACAGTACATATTACATACATTTTACTTCCTCCGATGTCGTATCGGCGTGATACCGATATCGTATCAGGTAGTGTTAAAACGCTCTTAGCTAGCAAACTACGTACAAACCCCATACCAAGCAGTCAGACCAGCGTTTCATAGTAGACCCAAACCTAATTTCTAAAGACATATACCTATGTCTAGCCGTAAATTATTAAAGGCTGTTTAATTATCAGATAGCATACAGTGAGAAAGCTTCTCGCCTTATGCTTTTTCACGTACGTGGCTTATTTCACATCGCTTTAAATTATTAAAAGGTCGAAAGTTCAACGATTGCTAAATGAAAATGAACTCAAAATGTCATAAAAGTTTTAAAATTATATGTTGCTGCGCTGTGCATTCAAGTTTTGCAGTTTCTTTCATTGTGTCTAAAGTCGCTATTTATATAAAAGTCTTTTGCATGTATTTTGTGTAACGGTAAGGGCATATCTAACGATAAAAATCTTTGCATGAAATTTAAGATTGTTTGCCCGTCAATCTTCTTCGTTCACAGTTATGTTGACTGTTGCCTTTATGAAATACGGTAAACATTTTTTTTTGCTGTGAATATTGATTTGTCGCCTGACTGATTTGATAAAGGAAGCTTTCTAAGTTGTTTGTATAAGAATAACATTGTTCGTTCATTGAATGAGACCCAAAAATTTTTGTAGTTATCTATTATACGCCAGTTTTATATATTTGCCTCGTCGGTCTAGTGGTTTGCGATTAAGAGGTCTTGGGTTCGATTCCCGGTTTGGATTGCAGTTGGGTTTTTCTTACAAAAAAATCTTAATAGCAACCCGGAGTTTGGAAAATGGCAGTGTTTTGGTTGGTGAAATTACCGCCAGTGCCTCGGAGTGCACGTTAAGCCCTCGGTTCCGGTAGTTATAAACATCTATGGCGATCGTGGTTGGGAAGTCAGTGCCCTGAAATATACTGAAAACTAGTTCAACATTCGAATTAAGTTTAGCCTCAGGGTTGCTAAGGTCCGACGCCAGTCGCTCTATGGAAAAACTGATATTCCGATAAAACCGGTTGAACTAGTAGCTGAACCCATATAATATTTGAAATAATAAAGGCTAGGAAGATCATTAAAATAAATAACATTTAAATGTCTTTTTAACCGACTGCGAAAGAAGGAAGGTTATGTTTTTTGAGTGTATGTTATGTGTGTATATGTAATTCTTTGGCATGCCTTAGAGTCTAAACGGTTTATCGTATTTTTATGTGAGTGGTGTTGATAGATTCGTCTTAGTCTTGAGAGAGACTGGGTACATCAAAATAAAAAATTTAAATACAACAAAAAAACCCGGTCTGGTATTTTTTTAAGTTACATAGTTACTTGTTGTAATTTCAAATTATCAGTTTTTCACTCATTGCACATGAAAGTATATATGGAACTTACATTTACAATTAATTAATAAAAAAATGTGAGTGTTTTTTTTTAATGGGATAGGGAGCAAATGAGCTTTCGGATCGCCTGGTGGTAAGCGATTACGACACCCGCAACACCAAAGGCGCCACAAGTTGCCGGCCTTTTAAAACTATTTTCTTGACAGTTTGAAGGTCCTATTGGTGCGGAAATATCGCGTTCATTACACAGTTCTTGTGCGCGAGGCAGAAATTTTCTAGTAAGTCGCACAGTTGAAAAGTTGTCTTTTTGTACCGGCGGTTCTCTGGAACGGCCGGACCGATTTTAACAGGACTTTCAATGGCGATAGCTGATGATTTAAGGAGTAACTAATGCAACTTTTGTTAGACTATCTTCGAATCGCATCGTTATGTTCGTATGTTGTTGTAAAGCTACAAAAACAGCCAAGGGTAACGCAACGAGGCTCAGCTAGTTACATATACAGCAGAACGTAAAATTAAAGACCATTTACAAATAGAGACTTCATCGCTTACTTTAATATATTTACCTGTGCAAGATGTTTTTACGAAGTAAGTTCTCGTAAAATGTGAGACTTTAAATAAAACTTAAATTTCAGGTCAAAGCTGTGTCTAGTAGGTTCACATTTTCAAGGTTGTGAAACGACAGTTGTTCGTATGTAGTACAGTTAATGAAGAGTCTACAATTTAGGTTTTCACGAAAAGACTTAATGCTTGTTATTTTGTCATTTAGAGACTAGTTAGTTTAAAAGGAAAAGAAATCATTTTCTTTTTCCTAATTATTGTCTTATTTTTATAAGTATTCATACATTGAAATAAATCTGTTGTCCAATGAATACACTAAACATGAAATTCTTTTGTTTTAATGATGTTTTATTTAGATTTGGGTAACTTAGATTTAACAATTGTTTGAACGCCGAAATGTCTCAACCCTAGTATGTCCATTTGTCAGAATCTGACAGGTGGAAGTCGAGTCACTAATTATGAAAACTGTCATTTGACATGTCAGTCGTTGATTTATTACTGACAGAAAAGCATCCAGGTCAGTTTGGTAACGATTGTGGAAATTTGACACTATTGGTAATTTCAAATACTTTCAAACTATATTTTTGAATCTTGTTGGTGACGTATTGAGGTGAAGTCGATTATAGGTATTAAAATAAAGAACTACCCACACCTGCCAAAATACCAGTCAAGGGCAGTAAAATGGTTTCTTTAAGTGCGTGATAAAAAACTTATGAAGTGTAGGTTTCGATCTTTTACGATATAACTTTTGTAAAACTTTCTTTGAAGGTAAAACATGGTGAATTATTTGATACATCTTTCTTTTACTTTTATTAGCTGCGTGAAATATATTGGGAGAAGTACTGACGTTGCGCGAAAATTACTATGCGACTTAATGAGTGATCGAATCCTTTTATTAAAATCATCACACTCACATATGAACGAATTACGGTGATCCAATTATCAAGATTGTATTAGATGAATTTTTATAGGTACGTTGAGAAGTCAGTGCGCTCAAATATACCTTCATCTACAAATTCAGTTAGTCTTCAAGAATGCAAAGGTCTGATGCCAACAGCTCTGTGCAACAACTAATATAGTCTGAAAAACCGATTGAAATAAATATTGGAAGTAATAAAGGATATATATAATTCTACTTATGTAAAAGAGGAAGGTGACTGACTAAGATACAAGATACCCAGAGATCAACGCACAGCCCAAACCGCTGAATCGAAAATCCTGAAATTTTGCTTTATATAACGTAAGGGAGCACTAAGAAAGGAATTTTGGAAATGCCACCCCTAAGGAGTTAAATTAGGAGATGAAAGTTTGTATGACACATTTATGCGAGCGAAGCCGCGGGTAAAAGCTAGTTCGTACTGTCCACCAATACCATAATATCAACCCTAGGCTTTGTTCTCCCTTATTCTAAATTTCTCCAATTAACTTACGTAGGTATATTTTTAGATCACTGTTTTTAATGATGAAATGCTACAATCCACACTATCCAACCGATATCTCATAATGGAATTTCGTGAATTAACATTATCTTTCTGATAAGAAATTACACATTGAATATCTGAAGTTCAGAACTAGAATCCTTATCATGTTTTATTATCTCGTTCAGGTGAATCTAAGTTGAAACGAAATCAGTTCCATTTTACGCAGCTCTGGTCTAAGGCAGTTTATTTACTCCATTGTATACTAGTAAATTGGTATGAATCGGTGTCATTACGGCAAATGGACTGTAAGGAGGCTGTTATAGTTATCTTATGTAATGAAGTCAATATCCATTTTTGGGACTTAGAGTGGTTACAACTTGCAAGTCCCAAATTAACGTTTTTGATAAATCTATACTAAAATTATACATTCGTAAGTTACTCTATTATATATACGATTTTTAAGTCGAATTTTCATTATTTATTTACAAAATTTTTACTACAGGAGTAAGTTTGTCTAAGGTTTACAAATATCAAAACCGTTAGGGAGTTATTGAAATATAGACGAAATAATAACTATTATTTAGTGACCTGTATCGTTGTCCGTTGTCTTTGGAGGGAGAAGATTACTCAGATTTCATCCGTATCCTATTCGAGTGGACTTTTGAGCGTAATTTGTTATTTATATATAAACATCGTCCATCCTAAAGTCGTCTGTCTGTGATCGTAGACTGTGATAAGACTAAAGATTAATACTTTTAGTGTGCAATAAAGAGTATCTATCTATTTATATAACACAATTATAATCATTCACAAATGATATAACGTGACGGCAAGCGTCGCGAGCGACGGTTGGATTTATCTTATTGCGTGTATACGTGAATACAGTTGTATTCAGTAGAACTTTAGGTTGAATTTGAATTGCTTCTGAATACATCTCTTCGCCATGACTCCGTTCATCGTCACCGGCCCTCAGAGTAATACAGTAAGACAGATATTAGGTAGTACGACGACAGTACATGCACAAAAAGCTTTGGCATACTCGCTCTCAAATAAAGTTTAATAATAAATAAATATTTTAAATATCTAACACGCAATCTAGTCCCAAGCTAAGCAGAGCTTGTGTTATGGGTACTAAGACAACTGATGTAAATACATATATACTTTTTACCACCAAATCTTTGTAGGTCATACAAAGATTTGGTCCGACCCGGGAATCGAACCCGAGACTTCAAGCTCAGCAATCGCATACGTTACCACTGCGCCAAACAGGCAACCCTAATGTTGTTGTCGCGGATGTACAATGCGAAAGTTTCACCTTCATGAATGGTCGTTTAGTGATCTGCCGGCTAATTTCAGGCCTAATCTTATTAAGAAAACCAGAGGAAGGAAGAACATCCTGACAAATAAAACTTAGGGTATACAAAATAAGTATTAAAAAAGTCTTCACTTTAAATATATAATTCATAACTTCATTTGTCTGTCAAAAGTTTACTAGAAATGCAATAACGGACATTTCAAAGCTCCTCGGCCTCGGAAACAGAGCGTCGCCTTAGGGCTGCTGAAATTGACTCCCCTGTTTATGTTATGCAAAGTTAGTTTGATTCTGAGCGTAGAAAAATTTAAGGACTTCATTTTTTATTAAAATGATAAAATAAAATATAAACTTTTATAAAAGTACTATTTTAACTCAAGAATTTTATATTAACTACTACTACTAACAGAGTCGATAATCTTCGTCTGGGTCACTCAATTTTTATTTCCGTTTTCCAACATCTTTCATTGATGCATCTATTGGCTCTATAGTGTGATATACAATTCAATACTCTTTTAGAGGTTTTCAATTCCGGCCAGTTGATCTAAAATCTTAAATAAGCGCTTTTAAACAAGTTGTTTTTCAAAATATATTCAAATTGGAAAAAATTAAATCCCATCCCTAAGAAAAAAAAGTATCTTATGCTATGCTTCTCCAAGTTCCAATATATCTTTATGTAGAAAAATTATCGAAATCGGTTCAGCGATGTAGCCGTAAAATCTTAAGACAAGATAGACAGTTACTTTTAAATTTATAATATTACTATGGATTTTTTTGATTTTAAAAGATAATTAGTTTTACAATCAATTCAATCTCTAGTTGTATAATAGTCACTTACATTCATACTGTTGTAAGTGTGGACAAGTAAGTAGAATCAAAGTAGGGTTTGTTTGTAACACAGGATTATGTGGGTTCACGTCTCATTCCATCCAAGTTTTAATGAGGTTTATCTCGGAACCGGGTCAAGATGTTTGCAACTCAATATGTCATTTGTGGTATGCGGGTTTATTTTTAATTAGTGGTGACTGACATTGTTTCAGGGATCTTGTTAAAGACTGTTTAGTGTTTGACGTTTTGAGATTTTCTAAACTATTTTGGAGAAATAGGGCTTAGGTTCTAGAATGTCTATATATACCTTTTTTTATATTTAAGCTGCCAAAATAACTCTGCCCTGCCTGATGGAAAGCATGAGCAGAATCCAAGAGTGGTGGTCACCATCCTCAATGCGAAAAAGAACAATGCAGCATGGTGACTCACACTATGGCGGCCTGGTGAGATGCTTTTTCACGCCCCGCTTATACCCGGGATCATAGTGGGAAGGAAACACGTGCGCTGGTAGTGAGTTCCAGGTTTTGACCGCTCGGCACAGGAAGGAATTACCGAAGCGATGAGTACGAGAATGTATGTCTTCCACTTTGAAGCGGTGACTTCTAAGGCCGGCACGTGTTGTTCTGTAGAGGAAGGGAGAGGGGGGGATCAATTGAAAGAGCTCTTCAGAACACTCACCATGGTAAAGGCGATAGAGGACTGCCAAGGAGGCGATATCTCTACGCAACTGTAGAGGCTCAAGGGACTCGGTGGCTTCGGGACTATCGATAATACGGATTGCTCGCCGCTGCAACCGGTTAAGAGCGGTACCTACACTATAGTAGCCGCCCTGTAGTCGAAATTCAACCGAAATACATTTATTTTTTATCTCTCTGCGCTCTTGCTCTACATAAACTTCAATTGTGCCAAGTAACGTACTCTTCATACATTCCATATTTATTATCATAATAATATTACAAAAAAATACAATAGAAAATTAATAATTTATTTCTGACATCTGTAGCTTCATTATCGTCAACATGTTTCAACCTTCCCATTCGCGTCCCCAGGAACACCAATTTTGGTGCTCCATCTGCTGCCAACCACTTTCACTTATTTTTCCATAAATAACACAAAAATACAATAGAATATTATTAATTTTGTTCTGACAGTCGTAACACTTTCAATCTCCAATTATTTGTGCAATCAATCAAAAAGCTTATCACTCAGAAATAAAGGGTTTCGGATTTGAACAAATGGAATGGGATCAGATACAGTCACTCCAAGAGATTGATTTTCCGCCAACACTTCATTTCAACAGTTAATAGAAAACGTCGGTGCCCGCTGCTTTTCTCACTATATGTATAGATACGCCCTTAGCTTCTATTACCATTTTTCTATATCAACACAGCTGAAAGACGTATACTGTTAAAACAGCATAGGCCTCCCCAAAGCATTCAAATCATCCATTTTTGCAAGCCCTTATTTAGTTGCACCTGTCCCGATATTGGTCTATAATCAAATAAATTTGAACCACTTTCCGATTTTCGCTTGAGCTGAAATTTGAAATATGCATTTAGTTTTGATAACAATGCAAATATTTACTATCGGTATTATTATTAATCTAAAACGGCCGCCGTAACAAATTAACCGTATATATATTTCTGAACAACCCACCTTATATAATTAAAGTTTTTTTTATTAAGAAGTGATACAAGCTTGATTTTTTTCAAAACACTTCAGAATTAATCACATGTCCGTTTTAAACCACCGTAGCACAAAATTTATTATACATGCTATTATGAATAGAACACTTGACTTTATCTTTATTTCCTTTTGAATCACAGTTGACCAAGGCACCCCGGGCAAAACACTTTTATGTAGGTACATATGTACGCCTACAAGCGCTCCAGATGATATCAAAATATTAGAGAACCTAGCCTGGGGGCACAACTGTAGTTTTTGCTTGTATCGCATTACGAGAATATTGTTTTAATTTGTGTATTGTGGTATGAAAATGAGCTATACTATTGATTTATACAGTACATGAACTGTTTTGCGCTACGCGGAACTGCACTGTGTCGTTATAGTCTCAAGCTAGATGAATTTCGAAAATTAATGAGTGTCTACAAGCATATCTTTAATAATCGTTTATGATCTGCCCTCTCTTAACTGTTTTTGTTTTTCTTTCATAAGGGTTTATATTTTATTTATTATAAACGCTGGTGATTCAGGCATCCATGTAATATTGGTGTATAAAAAATGATAACCCTTTTCCATATTGTTAGAACTTTGCCTGTTTTTTCGCATACGAAATTTTCTTTAAAAAGCCCAAAAAATTTACAATCTCATCCAATCTTAGCGAGAGCGCTTACGGCAAAGCTGTTTACCGAAGTACACTCGGCAGCAACACTTAATCATCTCGATCCGTAGTTACGCGTTCATAAAACCGGTAAAACTTGTTATCGCTTTCGTACACTCGTACTGTGGGTAGTTTCGTTTTTCCAACGTATTCTTATTGTCGAGATAATACTGACAAGGGTGCTTGGAATAATTTGGAGGGTTGAACATTGAGTGTCCTTATAGTATTAAAATATGTAGGTAGTTCTACTAGCGATTAAATTAGTTGATCTTTTTAAATAGTTTCGTAATATTTAATTGTACGCGAATAGTTTGTATATATGGTACAGCCATTTGTTTATGTTTGGTCTTTGTTTAAAATAGCCTTATTGTTATTGGCAGTCCCCCAACTTATGCTACTTTGCGATAGCAAGTAAAAAGATGATAATTCAATAGGCACTAGCTTTTGGTCGTTCCTCTCTAAAGCAAATAAAATGTACTTTCTGAAAGAGTTATACTATTAAATGATCGCAATTATCGAACAGTTGTTCATAAGCCAATTAGCATAAGCATTAATTAATAATTTAAAGTCAATTTGACAAGTACTAGTTTCTTAGGTACGGCATTATATTTTGGGGATCTCTGTGCATAAGGAAATTATTTTTACCGCACAAAAACAATGCATAAAGTGCAATAAATATAATAAAATAAAGTGCAATGCATAAATAAGAGCAATGTTTTCTTTAAACGCAACAGACAGCTGTAAACCATATTTTAAAAAGTATGAAACTTTAACCTTACCCTATTCTAATATAGTAGAAGTGGCTCTGTGTATAAAATGTAACTTGCGCTTGTTTGTTTTGGCTTCAGAAGTAAATTGTAGGATCCAAAGAGACAAAAATAGACTATATATTATATATAAATCTAATACCTCATTAATGCACAAAAGGGTATTAGCAATGGCTCCAAAATATATAATAAATTACCAAGAGACATAAAAGAACAAAATGTGATCAAATTCAAAATAATTTTGGGGAAGCTGCTATATCAGAAATGTTATTATAGTGTTGCTGATTTTCTGTCGGATAAATTATAAACATGATATTCTTGACATATTAGTTTTATATTAATTATTAGTGATTTATGATATTTTCTTTTTTTATAGATTTATAGATTTTACTAATATAACCTTGACATTATATGGATAACAATCTAAAATTTACTGTATTTATATTCAATTGACGTTTTGTTTGTGACATTATTCTTCGCATAAACTTGTATGGTATTCTAGTCGGTATCAAATTCATTTCTATTTGCTATATTGATTGCGATGTAAAATTACTATCACAACAATAAAAATTTGTACACCTGAGAAAGGTAATAAACCAGCGCAACTATTATATGTATCATGACAGATTGCTACCAACCTTTTTATACAAATAAATGTTTGATTTTAGACTATCGAACCAAATGATTTTCAATAAGCCTCTATGTCCAACATTTGACTTCGATAGGCTGAAAACAATGAAGTTGAGAGTAAATAACTACAATCATTAGTGGTTTCTTGATAGTTTTAACTTATTGATGTCTTCTTAACTGTAAAATACGCGAGGATTCCGTCAAACGAAGGACATTGCGTGTCGTTTGTTTGTATTATGGACATAATAAAAATGACATATCGTTTAGTACCGTATATAATACCCATGAAAAATAAATAACTGTGCTGTATAAAATTGCGTGTTGTCACAGTGGTTACCTCAAAAGTTCACTAACGGTGATTCTATATTGACACCTTTGGTATATAGTCACGTCTATACCTTTTTTTTATTCGACACTAAGGCAGTGACAACTTTAGCTGTTTTTGTTGAGTTAAACGTATATACACGATTTATGTACATAGACATATACTCAAGTAAATGTGAACTTCTTGACGACTTAAGCTAAACTTTGGAATCCTGACAGTGAAATGCTGTTCAGAAACCACTGGTACCTATACATGTATATTATGTTGAAACTTCAAAAATTAATATCATTGTTTTTGACATTGGACTACATAAAATGGCACAGACAAATTAGCATCTTTATATTATTTTATTACATTAGTGTGTATCCGAAAATCCTCAATGAACTTAGAGACATTTTCTCAAGTTGGTTTCTTATTTAACTTTTTTTAAAATGGTTAATGCCTAACAAATAAACTGAAAACTCATTTACAATTGTTTTTTACGTCCGACGCAAAAAGCTCCTCTTTTTGTTATAAGTTTGACGTCGATGTCTGTCTGTCTGTTTCTGTGTGTGTATGTGGTTTGTGGCATCGTAGCTCTCAAAGGGATGGACCGTTTTTGTAGCCTTTTTTAAATTTGAAAGCCAATTTCCTTACGGTGGTTCTTAGCCATGTTTGGTTGATATCGGTCCAGCACTGTAAGAGTATCAGCTCTTTTCCAAAACGATGTAAGACCTTTTTGTCGTATGATTACTCGATTATACAATTTTTTATATATTTTGCCGTGGGAGAGCCACGCTTCGGCATGCATGGGCCGGCTCGACCGGAGTGATACCACGGCCAGACAGAAAACCGGTGTGAAACAGCGCCTGCGCTGTATTTCACCGAGTGAGTGAGGATACCGGAGGCCCATAATCCAACCCTTCCCCTCATCCCACTCCCCATCCCCCAAGGCCGGCCACGCACTTGTGACGCCTCTGGTGTTGCGGGTGTCCATGGGCGGCGGTAATCGCTTACCATCAGGCGATACGTCTGCTCGTTTGCCCCCTATTATGTAAAAAAAAACGTTAAATAAAATGTACTAATAAGAATATTTAATATTAATTATTTTGTAAACAGTTTTTTGCTCCATAAATATTATTATATTGAATTTAATTCAAGGCAACATTATTAGATGAGGAGTATAAAACTCAATTCTCGAAGTTTATTGAAAATAAAACGATCCTCGTGACTCGAAAGCTGCAGATGACAAATGTTTAACACATTTTTCTTGCATCTGTTAAATGCTAACGATAGCTTTACAGCTTGTTTCCGTTTTGTTTTAATAACCTCAGTTATATTCTTATGAAGATTTGATAATTTAGAATTCTTACGATCTTAGTATAAATTATATTACAACTTTTCATATCTTGCATGTGAACGTGTAGAACGTGTACTGTGGTAACCAGACCATATATAAATTACACATGGATATTGAACAAATATTTATTTTGGATTACATGTTATGAACATCCAATTCACTGGCCTAACGGTCAGAATCACGAACCACTGAACCAAAAAGCCAGCCAAAGTATCAAAACTGCACCAACTAACTTCATTTTTTTTTGTCTCAATCAATCAATCAACAACCCATAACGTCCCACTGCTGGGCTCGGGTCTCCTCTCAGGAGAGGGTTAAGGCCATACGTCTAATGAGGGTAGACGAAAATGGTGAGCATGTGAGCTCTTGTCACGTTTGATGGAATAAGGTGTTGGTTTATGCTTTAACGATTACATGTCGAGTTATCAGCGTACTAAAGACCTGTTAGTGTTCAACACAACCTCATTAGTGATGTAATCAGCGCTAGACGACGCTCTGTCTACAAGGGTTTGATAAGTAGGTGTACTTGGATTAAAACATTTTGAAACCTTATTTTAATAACAGTATCGGTGTACAAGGTGATTGTTTTAGGTTGTATTTAATTGTTCAGTTGCTGAAAACTTTGTGATCTCAACTCTTAGTGATTATGTTTTTTTTGTTTGCTATTGGATCCCGTATATACAAAAAACAAATCAATTTAACATTACGGAATATCAAAAATATAAAAACCTTGGGAATAAACTTCATCTTCATGCACTCACATGTATAGTTATCAGACCGTTGCAGTTGCAGACTGCAACTGAGATAGCTCAAGGCACACCGCAAAGTCTGGTTTGCTGTTTTTGCATCCTATAAAACAGCTAAGTAGAGCTTTCAATTACGATGTAAGTTACAAAAGATAAAATAGACTGTTAGCACGCTGAGTATATTTATAACATAGTAGTAACAATTGTTTTACGCACTGGGTGTCATTCGCAAAATTTATTGTATATTAAAGTTCACCTTTTGTCACCGGACAGTAATTATTGTAAATACTCGTATTACTTTTCTAGACAATTAGGTCGGTAGTTGACTCTTGTGAAATGTGTCACAATTGTAAATGCTGTTGCCATGCTATTTTCTGACTGTTACAATTGGTGTGCTAATTGTTTTTTGTGATAACACAGCAACGAAAGCGAAGTAGTGGAAGAGCGAAGGAGCAAGGGAATTGTAAATGTAACATGGATGAGTTTTATTTTGAACCGGCTCAAAGAAGTTCTCAAGTTGACCGCATTTTATTGTTTCGTAAAAATGTCATTAGATTTTTATTTTGCTGTGTGTAAACCTATGACTTTATCGTAACCCGCTTCTATGCTTCACTTTTAAATGAAAATATCAGATTATCTTGTAAATTCAACTTTCAATTACATGCTCTTGATAACTGAGCTGGTATGATGATGAAGTTAAGACCTGAAAGCTATCGAAAACTCATTGCTAATCGCTTCTTCTACATTAATTGTATCTATCAGAAGTAATGCCTACATAAAAGTCTGATATTGTTCCTTTTTTTAACGTTCGAGTGAAAAGTAACATTCCTGCACTGAGGACGATTTAATAATCTTTATCTTAGTCAGTACTGTTTATTTATTTGAGAATCACACGAGCGAAAACGCACGGAATCGTCGTTTGGCTTCGGTCGTGTGAATCTCGAATGTGAATATCAAGCAAAAATGAGCAAAATCATCAGGTTTGTTGTATGGTGGCTACCTTAAATATTTATTTTATTGTGTTTTTTTTGTATTAGTTGTTATAGCGGCAACAGAAATACATCATCTATGAAAATTTCAACTGTCCAACTATCACGGTTCATGAGATACAGCCTGATGCCAGACGGACGGACAGCGAAGTCTTAGTAATAGTCCTTAGTTACGGGTCCGGGGTGCGGACCTTAAACAATGAATGATGGTCGAACTCCAGCTACATAGGAGACCACTAGTGAAATGATAGCTTGGGCTAAGTTTATACTCCATATTACAACATTTTCATAACTTAAATTAATTTAATTATTAGTAATTAGTTTGTCTTACATTTATTTACCAAGCGTTTATATTATGGAGCAGTAACAATAATTTTGGTCGAATTAAGTTTCATCTGCTTTTATTAATAAGAACGACTTGACTTATTATGTCTGAGGGAATTTCAAGTTCTAATTATTAGTTAATTAGTGTTGTTCGTATGATGTATGTACAGATAATTATTCACACTTCCATACTAATATTATAAATTTGAAAGTAATTCTGTAATGTCTTTCTGTTTGTCCGTCTGTCTATTATCCTTTCACGCTGCTGATACTGATTCCATATTTCATTGAAGCCGTTGTACCAGGTTCATTACAATTGGCATATACAATGGCAATATACTTTGATTCTTGAGGAAGAAAATAGGCTATTCTATACCCGCGATTACCGACACGCGGATAGTTAACGGAGAAAGTGGACAAAAAGTAGTACATAATAAAATACTAGATAGAAATTCTTCGACATCAAAAATATCATTTTCTAAAAAAATGTGAACAATAATGTTTAATTTTATTCCGACAGACTAATCTCCATATTTCAATATCCAATTACTTGTGCAGCCAATCGAAAGCTTATCTTTCGTTCAGAGATATTGAATTAATGAATTAAGATCAGATACAATCACTCAAACGGTTTTATTTTTCGCTAACATTTCTTTTCGCTAACGTTTCAGCGTTTAATGGGAACTGTTGGTCAACATAAATTATTTTCTAATCTTCTTTGAATGCCCCTCATCATCATCAGCATGGCGTGCCATCTTCTAAATGAGGTTTGGAGGCTGATGATATCCCCCCGCGATCATAAGCGGCCTCTTTAAAATGGTGATACTTTAGTCCAGTCCAGGCTCTGACGCTATCTATCCACTTCCTTCGTAGTCGACCTGGTGTCATCCTGCCAGGTATTTTTCCTTCTAGAATAAACCTCAGGAATTCATGTAAAATAGGTAATACCTCTCCTACTAGTTAATCTACCGTGGGAGTGCAACGCTTCGACACGAATGGGTTGACTCGATCGGAGTGATATCACGCCCTCACAGAAAACCGGCGTGAAACAGCGCCTGCGCTACATTTCACCGAGTGAATGAGGATACCGGAGGCCCATATCCCAACCTCTCCCCCATCTCCCTCCCCATCCTCCACAGGCCGGCAATGCACTTGTGACGCCTATGGTGTTGCGGTTGTCCATGGGCGGTGGTAATGGCTTTCCTACAGACGAATATCTATACCATAAAAAAAAAAACAACTCCGTCCATTTTCTGTTGTTCTTCGCAAGTCGAAAGAGATCGGTGGCATTCGCGATTCTTGTTTATTCTCCGAGTCCCAGTGGCCACCACTTTCTTCTGCAACATTTCCCTTCATAATGAGCTGTAAAAGTTTAGACTTTTGATACCTTTTTCTCTTATTCAGTTTAAAAAAAATTAACTAAATTGATAAATAAAGGAAGTTTTTAAGTTCTATTAAATTTTTTTTACTACATTAATAATCCAATATCCTTTACTTAGAAACTTACCATTAAACTTGGTTTTTAATATGCACTAGTTAAAATAATGATACATATAAACGAGATAACGTCTGAGCGCGCCACTCGACTTAACTTGACAAAAAACTATTTTCAGTATATATTTTTTAGATTTTATTAAATATTTCAGAGTCTGTATTCTGTTAATAATAACTATGTAAAACATTATCACATGTTAATACGTAATGTATAATAGTACTGGTGATAAATTCATGTTGATAATATATAAGTAGTGATGCACAACACAAAAACAAATGCATTGTGCTCACTCGGCTGTGTTCTTGCATCTGACTTGCTACGCTCGTAACTAAACGTCCATGCACTAAGTAATAACTGCAAAACGCTATGATAATATATATTAGTGACACGTTGTTTGCTACAGTTTTTTATATGGCGTGCAAACAAGTAGACATACCACCATATGATGGTGAGGAACTACCGCCGCTTGTCATCTCTCTCAGAGTCCACTGCTGGATGTAAGCCTTTTTTACTTGTGAATGTTCCTACGACTGTCACCCCACCGGGTTTGCGGTGGGGTGGTGTATTAGAATCGGAGCGACTGAAACCACAAGGTATGCCACTCTGCGCCTGAAATAGACGGGATCCAGAAACTGCTGTTATTTAGACATCGTTTACCGTGAGAGAGACACGCTTCGGCATGAAGGGCCCGGTTCGACCGATGTGATACCACGGTCTCACAGAAAATTGGTGTGAAAGAGCGCTTGCGCTGTTTCTTTGAGTGAGTGAGGATACCGGAGACCCATACCCCAACGGAAGGGGTTCAAAGAGCCACCCCCCAAAATCTGGCAGTGGTGTCAAGCTTTGGGGGATGAGAAGAGACACTTGTGACGCCTCTGGTGTTGCGGGTGTCCATGGGCGGCGATAAACGCTTACCATCAGTCAATATGTACGCCCGTTTGCCTCATATTACATAAAAAATCCCCAGGCAGACATAGGCTGCTCCCAAGCCTCTCCACAACAACCGGTCTTATGCTACTCTTGTCTAATGGCTACCTGAGACCTTCACCGCCGCCCATAGACACCAGCAACAAGTGAAAAGTGCACTCTCACCCATTTAATCCTTAACCTTAGTGAGGTAAGCTCTGGTTGCTGCCAAACCAGTCACAAGTTCATTCAAACTGTGTTTCAATTTCAAATGAATGCAATAACTAATAATAATAAAAAATATTACCGACATCAAACACACAACGCCATCTAGTTCTAAACTAAGCAGAGCTTGTATTATGGGTACTAGACAACTGATATAATACTTATATACTTTCTTTTTATAAATACATACATATCATACATAGAAAACACCCGAACTCCGAAACAAATATTTGCAGATCATACAAACACATGATCTGACCCGGGAATCAAGCCCGAGACCTCAGGAACAACAGTCGCATACGCTACCGCTGGGCCACCGAGGCAGTCAAAACAATGGCAATGGTATGAACCTCCTCCTAATGACTGTGGCGACTTCCACATACAACGCAAACAACAAAGAAAACACTACAGTGCCATCTACCAAAGATACGTTGAACTACTGAGTAACGAAGGAAACAAAGAAACTACCAATCCTAAGTCGCGCAATAAAAGTTCTCCGCTGATTAACATATATGATCACCTCGCCTGGTCGGAGGATCTTCCCTTTGTGCTGGAGGGACATGATACCCGTTCCTCCACAAGACAAGCCCATTTCCAGAAGTGAACTGTTAAAGACTGTTGGTGATTATGATGCAAATTATAAGTTAACCAAGTTTCAGTTTGCAAGATTCAAAGTAGTTTTCTAACGTACACAAAATGTATTATACATAATCCGCATAAATAACCCTAGCCAGCTCTGAATGTCTGACCTTTGTGAGAATCTGAAAGGTTTCACCGGCTTCTGTCAATACTTGTCCTTGGATCTTTTCCACTCTCATTCGCTCGATAAATCCTTTCGGGTAATCGTCATTCAGTCACTCTTTACACATGATCGGCTCTGGATGCCTATATTGATCCGCACCTGTCTGTTGTAATACGATTTGGATGGATAATCATTGAGCCGGAGCTTTATTTAGTTGCATGTGAACATCGTTAATAACTGAGACGCAATCTTTGAGTACTATCGCCTAGTAGTCAAAGATTGCGTCTCAGTGTAAAATAATACATGGGTCATACAAACAAATATGCCCACTTATACACTTACGCTTCATTCCCGTATGGGGTAGGCAGAGACTATAATCTTAATATATAGATCTTAATATACAGCTCACGGCTTTCATACGCACTTGTAAGGTATGTTAACTGGCTCATACAAAAGCTTGCAAAAATCATTCCTTTCTGAACTCTAATTCAGCTGTTAAAGCCAGTATGAAGTGATATTCACATTAAATTAAAAGGAAAATTTATTTTTTGTCTCAACAATGTGTGCTTTACTTAAAATCTTTTATTTTTGCAACCAAAATGTGTTCAGGTACAAAAAATAAATGTAGATGTTGGAATTTGACCTTTATATAAAAAAGTAAACAACAATTGAATGGCATAGTAATTTTTAAGGAAACGAACATTGCGGTGCATGTTAATTTGTTGTTTGCGTTTCACATTTGAGTATTGTTTTTATTCATAGCTATGTTTTCGTGTAAAAAACATACACACAGGGCAAACTCAATCTAAATTCCTATTTGAAAACTAGACAACGTGACCCGACTGTGTCGAAGCTAAAAGGAAAATTGAATTTTTTGGCAGTTTGTGTGTTTTTGTATTCCAACGTAGCGTCTAAACTACTGAACTGATTTTTATTATATATATAGTCTAGTCTACTAGTCAGTTCATATTTTTTTAAACTTTTTCTGATGAATGTATTGTTTTATTTCATAGCCCAATGTAACTTGGACTCTCATTGTATAGACTTTGCAAATGACAGATTATTTATTGGACCTCTGTAGGTTGAATATCGTTTTATACGTAATTTCTAACTTTGTATCGTCAAATATTGTGCAAAAACACTTTGTGCACTTCTATTATACCTTAATTATTACAAATATAATATGCTTGCAAAAGCTTTCTTCACGTATTAATACAGCAGCTTCTGACCGCGGCACCGACCGCTTGCGTGACCGTCAATAGTAGCCTGTGTGTTATTTTGATATTTAAGCAATATTACAGCAATGTTTAATCTAAACGTGTTCAATAGCTTTTGCATGATAGACTAACAAACATCTGTACGTCCTTACAAACTTTTTCATTTATTATATTAAGTAGGATAGATTTCTACATAATATATTATATTTATTTACCGCCGTCTCCGTGTGTTTGTTCAGAGTGAAAGCTTTACGACATCCGAGGTTGTGGCCTTGACCGATGAATGAAATTTCACATTTTTATTCAATCGATGATAATGATTTGCGTTCACATGTTCATTCATTCATGAACGAAGCATGTTAATGCGGGTTCATTGGCTCTGAATAAGCTGCAATACCTATTAGGAAGTCTTCGAAATTAACATGCCAAGTTCTTTATCGGCTTTGGCTACTTTTTTTCCTCTTCCAGTGAAACTTTTATTCTCACGACGATTTAATTTATGTCGAATTACTAACACGTTTGATATTAGATTTTTATAATTGTTTCCTTTACTTAAATATGTGTGATATTTTAAACATTAATTGTGTAAGCAGATTAAAATATAATAAAAATATATTTGATTAGATTTTAATCCTAGTGTGTGCGAAGGCCGACAACGCACTTGTGACACCTCTAGTGTTATGGGTGTCCATGGGCGGTGGTAATCGTTTACCATCAGGCGATACGTCTAGTCGTTTGTCCATTATTTCATAAAAAAAAACGCAGAAGCATCTCAATAAGCCTCCATGTATGGGGCATCATACTGCACTGTTGCATTGTTTGCATTTGCAATTAGTATAGATGGCTTTACTATTCTTGGATTCTGCTTATACTTTCCACCAGGCAGAGTAGAGTGACTATAATATATATAAGAATTTTTGTGTTTTAGATTTACGATAAGATAGGTATACAACCTTTCCGAATTTCAATGGTGTATGGTTTGGTAGTTTTTTATGTGAATGATCAAGTATTAGTATGTAGTGATTTGATTTATACGTTTTTTGGTTATATCTCTTCTAACTGAACTGAATACCCTTTTAAGACCATTTTATATAAAACAACATGCAGCATTTTAAGAAGTAAACTAAAATTCTTATAAGATATTCGGAATTAAATTCGCGCTTAAATATTTATGTGAGTTATAAATATTAATTGACAACTAGTCATTCCATTTAAACGATATTAAAATGCTCGTAAAGCCAAACCAACCTTATATAAATTTATACGACGTAAAAAATAAACTCTCGTTTTTTCTTTCATCGCAGTACATGCTATTAACTCACGTAAGTATGTATGTGTAATAAGATTGCTTTTTCAAGCTTCGGTTAATCTAATCTTTCTTCGATCTGAAGGGAATCCGATTATTAACATATTAAGCGAATACTTAAAATTGTCTATATTTTAGTCTTTTCAATATTCAGTCGATATTTAAAATCGTTGTATTAGGCGGTCTGAAAAGATTCTGACTAGCAGCATTCGTTAAATTAAAAATAGTGGATGTAGATGTCTATTGTTGTGACAAGTGTGTAGAGTTCAAGGGGGCTATGTAGAAAAGTAGAAAAAATGAATGTCTTTGGATCGTTAGGTCAGAAACTTCTCAGACCATTAACGTGGAATAATAATTTGAAGCAAAATCACTACAAGACATTCAAATATTTCGATAATGAGTGCAAGACCAGAGACCCAATGATACAGATCTTAATAGGCCGACTTAGTGTTAGTCACCATGCTAAATTGTTGCAATTTCTGCGTTCGTAATGAGTATGCTGACCACTACTTTTGGATTTTGCTCGTGTTTTTTATCAGATGTAGTAAAGACCCTTTGGCAGGGTCACATATAAAGAAAAAACTATAGTTCAGCTCTGTTTAAACATCCTTATAACTTCTAGTGCACTATTTTTCAGGATTGCATACATGTAAACGGGTTACATCACGGCGTGTGATATATTGAATTCTGTGAGCGCCTGCTACTCCAAAGTGCTAAGGCCTGAGACCCTACCCTCTTTTCTAGAAATCTTGCAGACGTATCGCTCAAATAAGTACCTATCAAAGTACACTACTTACGCAAGAAACACACTCATTGATAATTTTGGACCATTCAGGAAAAAACTTCTCTCTTAATACTTTTATCGCATTGTGACACATACACAAATCTATGTATGTACATGATTAAATTACAACATAGAGGAGAATAGATACTGCCACCCCAAATTATAGTGTCTTGATTTGCTATTCAAAGGTAATAAGATCAAGGGCGGTTTGGAAACTTAATAAACGTACTTTATTCTTATTATATATAGAAGTGAATGTGAAAAAAGTCTTCCCACTCCCTAGAGATAGTTTCTATATTGTAAGGGACTTTACAAATATTTTAATAAAAGACGACAGTTTGAGATGATTGTCAAGTACTCCTGCTGTTCGCGATAGAGCCCCTAATTATCGGTATTTCTAGGTGAACACTTAAACATGGCAAAATCTAAATATTTAATAGCAGTTTCATGTGTATAAATTTAATATATATTATCCCCTAATATATTATACCTATATTTCAGTTACTGCCTCGGTAGCGCAGTGGTAGCGTATGCGACTGCTGTGCTAGAGGTCTCGGGTTCGATTCCTGAATCGGACCAAATGTTTGTATGATCTGCAAATATTTGTTTCAAAGTTTGGGTGTTTTCTATGTATAATATGTAGGTATTTACAAAAAAAAAGTATATATGTATTAAAATCAGTTGTCTAGTACGCATAGTACAAGCTCTGCTTAGTTTGGGACTACATGGTGTTGTGTGTTAAAATGTTCGAAAATATTTATTTTTATTTATTTATTTAAATATATTAGGGGAATGTCCCCCTTGGAGGAGGAGACCTTCGTTGAGCAATGAACGACGATAGGTGACGAAGTAGATATGTGCAAAAGCAATTTAGATTTCTAAATATTTAAGTTGACAAAACACATTACACAGAATTTACTTTGACAAACACTTTTAAAAATTCATTGCAATTTGTGCAAGTCAAAGATATCACTGCAAAACAAGTTTAACAATTACTTGTACAAATAAATTTCATTAAACTACGTTAAAAATATAAGACTGCATTGTTGGTGCGTCCCTGACATGGTCGAGAAACTTGTTATCGGTTTAAGTAATTATTTTCATAATAAAAAAGGCATTATGATGTTGATACAGAAGATTTTCGGCTGAATTATTTATAGCTGACAGTCTTGCAAGTCTCCATTGGGATAATAATTGTTTTCAATAAATGTTGTTATAATGAGACAAAAATATGATAAAATTAACTGACCCACGAAACTTCGTCACATCTCTTTTCAATAATGCTCGGGTCCTCTTATTGATCTAAGCCTGATTTTAATCAACATACCTTAGGCACGCCATCAAAACAAACTTTAAAAAAGAAAGTGGAAATCGTTAAGATGGTTTTGGAATTTATCGTGAGCAACAACGCGACACGAGAATTCTATAAATTATTTATTGTTTTTATGTATGAAGAGCGGAGAACAATTGAATTGTTGTAATTCCCTTGCTTGAACCTAATAGTTTAATTGAGCCAAGGTCGCGCCGGATCTGTAGGTGCAGTACTGTGAACAGCTCGGAGTTTGGAAGTTGGGGTCTGAACCTCCTTGCCTCGGAGAGGTCCTGCGCCTGAGCTCTCCCCGTCGTGTCGGTTTACCGTACCATCGGATTATTATGGATATATGAGAGTGCACCTGTGGTTGCGCACACATTTTTGCATTGTAATATCTCCTGCGTAGTTGGCTGATCGTCACTGTGAGTGGCCGCTGTGGCCGTGATCGGAACATTACCATCGTCACTTTAAACAGCTTGGGACATTTCTGAGCTTTTCGGAGTATCAGTCTGTTCATTGTATAACCGAATTAAATATTTTATTACCACGTTCAAACCTTATCTAGATAAGATTAAAATATATTATCTGTTATAAATAGTAATGCAACGTTTAAAAACATGCCAGTACAATACCTATAAATAATAAAATAGCCCGATATACCCGGTATAACTGTTACATTCCGTTTACTGCTTAATCTGTAACCTATATGCACCATACCTCAAAACATTTCTCCACCCTCCCAAGGTTAACTGGTAGAGAATGCCCTAGGCATTAAATCCGCCGATATACAAAAACGCATAATGTTTAAAAATAAATAAATATGTATAAAAGCAAGACGTTAAAAAATATGGAGATTTATTTTCGAACGGTAAGCGTCTTTCCACCTATCAGATCTCTGTAAGAAACTAACGAGCACTAGCCCAGATGATCGTAAATCTCTGTTCACTAGGGTTGCTACCTAATAAATAATAACCATTCCTAACACGAACCAAGAGGTACGTACGCGAAGTGCGAATATTTTCACGGTATGAACATATTCTATTTTGAGGGTTCTATATCTAAAGGGTAAAACGGGATCCTATTACTAAGAATTCGCTGCCCGTCCATCTGTCTGGCACCAGCCTTTATCTCATGAACCGTGATAGTTGGACAGTTGAAATTTTCTGAGATGATGTATTTCTGTTGTCGCTATAATAACAAATCCTAAAATACAAAATAAAATAAAATATTTAAGGGGCTCCCGTACAACAAATGTGATTTTTTTGCTCGTTTTTGCCCTAAATTGATAACGGCAACAGGTAGCCGCTTGAAATGGATAATGGTACGGAACCCTTCCTGCGCGAGTCCAACTCGCATTTGGCCGATTTTCATTAACCATGTTGTATTTTTAGCTGTAATGTGAAGGTATAAATCTTAAAAAGTATGTGGAACTTACTATGCGAGTATTTTCGTGTGTCATTATTACTAGTGACCTTAACTACTTAGCTAGAGGGTGTGGGTTCGATTGTCACCCAGGACAAATAATTACATGCTGAGTACGATTATTTATTTTGTTTCTGGGTGTGTGTGAGTTTATTATTTTTATCAAAGCTCAGTTTCAAGGATACAGTGAACGTCATATAAAAAATAGTTTTCAACGTAATTAGCAATATCTAATTAACACATATAAGTCTATAAGTTGACATAGTGTGTTATGTCACTAAGGTGTTTATATGATACACACATTTATGATAAATTGGGTATTACTCCCACAATCACTGTGTGTTTTGTACAGAATTATGTAAGTTAACATTTTCTTTTATTTAAAACTAACTGACCAGGCGAACTTCGTACCACAATATTAATTTTCGTGAAAATTTTCCGAATAACCTATTTTAGTAAGCCCGTGTAACTCCCGGAAGTCCTCAGTATATACGACTAAGCGGACTAAGAAAATATAACACCACAAGTTTTCTTTTATTTTTTTCGATACAAACCTTGTCCCGACAATAACAAACACTTAAAAAATTATCCCATTTGGTGCAGTCCATCGAAAGTCATGCGCGTACATACATTTTTGTGATTCATTATATAGACAGATATAAAATGGACATAAAGTACAACCAGACTCGGAGCAATAATTTTTGGATAATACACGATTTCTGTGGGGATCGAACCCACAACATCCCGCGCAGTAGCAACGGCAAACTGACCGCTTTAGCCACTACGCCTTGCACGCAGTAATTTCTAGGTACCTCAATAACAGTAATGTTTCTAAAAGTTACATACATGTTTTTTCGCTATATTGAAATGCTGCAGATGTTGCCCAATGATGCAGAAGGTTCTCAATAAGGCATCATAGTGTCGGTCACCATGCTGAATTGTCTTTATTTGTAGTCTGGTAATCACCACGCTTGGATTTCGTTGATGTTTTCCATCAGGCAGAGTAAAAGCATGGAAAGCTCATATAAAAAAAACACAAAGTGCATTATAAAACCTAACCTACCATTTCCTGTTTTTCATTAAACCATTACTGTACAAAACGCGCTAATAAATTAACTAATCATGTATTGCCTATGACTACGAAATTACTATTCAAAGAGAACATTAAATACGGCGCCGGCGCCTATAAAACCAGCAACGTCAAAGTTTTAACTTTTAATCTATTTATGTACGTTCGACAGCAATGAATAATATGAAAGCGTTATTGGACGGAGTCCAAATACTTATTTGTTCGAATTACTTATGCTACTAATTCAATTAAGTCTTCAATGTAAATAGCCTTTTCGAGTTTGGTTTTTAAATAGTGCAGTGAATAAACGAGGCTTTGCGAAATTTCAATCCATTTTTTTTAAAGGAGTTCGAATTTGATACAATAAAATGTACGAAAACCTGTAGCCGAAATTCGACCTTAATTCATTTTTTTAGCTTTGTGTACTCCTCCTCCCATTTAAACTTTAATTGTGCCAAATTACAAAATCCTCCATTCGCATGACTTTCGTGTAATAGGTACCAAGTTTTTGCTTCAGTACGTCATTGTTGTGAAATGGAGAACGGTCTCCATTATATCTTAGTATCACCCTCTCAGCCGAAAGATGTTTACTGCGTTTAATAATCCTGCCCAAGGTTCACCATTACAACCGACCCTATGCTGTCCACATCCAACGGTTTCTCGCGACCTGCACCAGGTCGTCGTACCGCTTTGTGGGAACTTACCGACCCTACTTCTTGGTATCTTCTGGAATATAGCAACTTAAATCGACTTTTTGATATGACTTTACATCTTATTTCTTCTAAATTGTATTTTGGCAATTTGATAAATTTTCGAGACTTCCATGTGGCTTATTGATAATCATCATTTCTAAATCTGTCTATTCTATCATCTTCATAATTTATTTCTCTTCTTTGTTTTCGTCAATGACGATATCGAATAGAAATATTCCTTATTATAACAAAATGTTTTGCATCTATCAGAGTTTCATCGAACTCACATTGAACTGTTTATATTTTTGTATTTCTCAAGAAGTTTTACACAATGAAGTCATTCGCTGAGATAGATGCTTCCGCAGATGTAAACCATTTATTGCATGCGCCATTATTTTATGTTTTAGTATTGGATATTTAGCGTTATAAACTATACTTTATTAATACAGATATGAACAAGCGAATAATATTTTGAAACGAAAACACGGCCTCGCAGTTACTACTCAAAGTTACTTAGTTCTAAATAAAGAGTATGTACTATAAAATAATGTTTTGCAGATCTTACTATTAAACGTACATTTTATTAAGAAGCCTAGAGCTAAGCTACAAACAAACACATTTTTTTGTGAATAGTTTAAATATGAACGAACATTTCATTTTAAAGTTTTTTATGTGTAAGTTCATTTGTATGGTTATATGAAGTAGTATGAACTCTCATCTAATCCCGTATCGGTCTTTGTCTAAAAACAGACGGGATTCGCTTCTCCGTAAACGAAAATCTTTTAAATAACAAACGATTCTTGAATCGCGTGAAGTTTGACTATGAATGACGAATCTTATTAAATCTGCCTCATCGTCAGACATCGTGGTCGTAGACACATTTGTAGATTAATGAATAACGAGTTTCATTTTACTTTGCTAATAGTATATTTATTATTTCGTAGTCATAAAATGCCGTATTTTCTTAATTGAAACGATGAACAAAACGATGTTCGCTGTTTTTAAACTGTTTGATAAGGTTAACGTTCGTTCCACTGGATCGAATTCGTACCCTTCAGAAATAATCCATTTATATCTCGAGCAGAATCGTGTAAGCATTGATTTAAGGGGAAATTTATACTGTGTCACTCAGAGAGTTACACGACAAGACCCTGAATTAATTACAAATGAATTGGTAGCATGTTAGTTTTGTTAAATTCAATTGTATTTAGATAGTATCGGAAGGTCACGGAGAGTGTAAGGCGATGGAGAGGATTGTGTCATTAATATTATTATCTGTTATTAATTAGTTTCTGCCTGCAGGTTCGTTCACGTAAATATTCTGGAAACTTTTTTTATGGTATATGTTATCCTAAGTTTATTTTTATGTAATAGGGCAAACGAGTTCACACACCATATAACCTGATGGTATACGAGTAACACCGCCCATGGAACCTGCAAGAGACATGTGTGTTGCCCTTTAAATACTTGTCTCAACACCATTTTTTATATCAAGTTGACGCTACTCTACGCCTGATGAACAAATGAATTTCATTTGTATTCTTTTGAATACAAATGCTATCATTTTAGGTTGATCTTCAGTGATAGGGTAGTACCGCCCCCGGTGAACCGGTCTATTCGTGCTGAAATCAGCGTAGCTCTACCATCTTTTGAATTATAATAACTGTAAAAGTACATTATTTCTGAATAATTTTAGATAATTTATTTAAAACCAAATAACAAAAACTCAAAGTTTTCCATACAAAAATAAAACTACAAATTTTCGGAGCGCAAGTGTAGCTAAACTCTAGCACCCATGATAAGATTTAACTTGTGTTATGGGTACCAGGGCTTTCTCACAAGGTAATGACATTGTCTGCATAAAATATAACTTACGAAAATCATTTAATTACAATTGAAGTTATTACTTACAAATGGAAAGTAACATCTCAAACAAAATTAGAACTAAAAATTAAGTAATTATTAGTTATTTGGTTGAGTAGTTAGTCTTCAAACATTCGCGCTTAAAATATTTTAAGAAGGTATCGGTTAGAATGAACGAGTACAATGCGGCATGTACTTGCATAAATAAATAGCATTTATATTCACATGAGGTGATTATTTATTTCTGTCGTTGTGATTTCACCGTGCTATCGTGAGTACCGACGCCGTTGCTCAGATCTTTGCATAATACTATGAATTTTCTGTGTACATTATATCTAACACATATGCTATTTGCTTAAAACCGTATTTAATAGTGGGGTATTCATAGGTCACGAAAGCAGTTAGTCATTTTATGATGGCTAAAGATTTCATACTAAACTAACTTATAACTACGATTCCGTCCGCATATATATCGGCTATCGCGGTACAAAGTAGCCACCTATATCCTTCATAAAGTATCTATATGCCAAATTTCATCGAAATCGATGCAGCGGCTTAGCCGTGAAAGCTTCACTTTAGTTTAGAATTTACTTAAGAATATTTGTATAGGAGATAGTTTAAAATAAGTGTTACCGTTTTTAAACGCCTTGCCGAAAAGGCTTTTATATCTGTATATATGTCGTTTGTTCTTGTAACATGGTTCCTAAATGGATTAACCGATTTTAATTTCGTTAATTTGTAATTGATGAGGACTTTTGAATCTTGACTAAGGAAAATTCACAAGTGTATTATATCAGTCTCATATAAAATAGTAAATGTATGTAATATGTGTTGTTTATGTGACGATATTTTCATTTTGTTTGTTACAGGTAAGAGAGTTTGTACAAGAAGAAAGAATTTTGATATAGAATATACACACTTTCCTTTTTGAAGTACTTCTACAGATTGCAAGCATGCGAGTGAATAAGTATAATTTTTTACATAAAAATACGTATACCTTGCGACTGAACAACTTCGACAACCATCAACAGCCTTTTAAAGTCCACTGCTGGATATAACTCTCTCCTTACAAAGGAAGTATTAGCCTCCTGTACCTCACTGGTCAGTCGGTTTGCTATAAGGTTTGTACCAAGTTTTTCTTCTCATTTGCAGTAAGTCTGCTTAGTTTCTTACAACAACCTTTGGATGAATAGGGATGGTGATATTCAAAATTCTTCATCCATCACCACGCAGACCTTGTCCCAACAATTTTTTCCAGTGTTCCTTGTTTGTTAACTTTGCAGCTTTGGTGCAGCGGTAGAGTACGGGACTGCTGTGCTTGAGGTCTCGGGTTCGATTCCCGGCTTGGACCAAATTTTTGTATGATCTGCAAATATTTGTTTCGGAGTTTGGGTGTTTTCTATGTATTATATGAATGTATTTACAAATAAAGGTATTTATATATCAATTGTCTAGTATCCACAACACACTCTGCTTAGCTTGGGATGGGACTAGATGACGTTGTGTGTTAAATGTCCGAAATATTAATTTATATTTATTTTATTTATACTTCTAGCATGTGATTCATAATCTTATATAAATCTTTGCGGTTTCCATCTCATTTTTTATGATTTATCGTAACAAAATGAATGTAATATAATTGTACAAGGAACATAATCTCACAATATCAAAGGACATTTCCTTAAGAGTAATCCGTAATATCTTTCAGCCATACATCAGTGACGGTCTAATAGCGTGACGTATTAGTTTTTTTTCCATTTATTCTATAACTCGGTTTCCATTAGCCGTAGTATTGATTTGGCCCTTGTGATCTATTATGAAAGATGTGGTTATATGACATGTCCCTTTGAATTTATTTACGTTGTGTTCGGATTATAGTTGATACAATATAATATGAAAAGTTTATCCGCTATTTTCTCGATTACGTTTAGAAAATTGTGAAATGATAGGTAATATATATATAATTCTCGTGTGACGTCGTTGCTCGCTTGAACTTAAAAATTAAGTAACCAACTGTTAAGTTTTTTAATATAATAACAATAATAATGATTTGTTTTTCTTTTCAAAAAGGTTCATTTGCATCAGGAGATTAAAAGTAAACATGGAAAATACAAATTTATTACAAATTTATGGTCCCTTGTAAGAGACTGGAGTCCATACTAGGGGACACCCTGTGTGACATATCTCCAGGTCCTCATCTTGGACTTATAGATGCCTGTTACAGTTTACAAATTGATAGAAAATATATAAATAAAATAAATTTAAGATGTAATAGCATACATATTAAACGTATCTTGAAATATTTAAGTAACAAGACCAAAAAAATAAAACACGTGTTCGTGTAAATGCGCGCGAGTGTAATTAAATGATATAAGTGAAAATCTATGAATATAAGTTAACGGTTTGTGCGTGAGTTTTAAGTGGGTTTTAGTAAAATGTAGTAAATTTGTTTCGAAAAGCAAATCTTGAGTTTGGTTTGACTGTTCTAGATGCACGTACCGTCATTAGGTGTTGCTGAAAATCAGCACTGTATTCTAAATGATGCAGCATTATGCTGAGCATCATCTCTTTTTAATGCACACTGCGCAGTTTTGCAGCAAGTGTTTTTGTTACAATATTAACTTTATAACCACTTTATTGCCTATCATTATGTTTAATACTTAACTATGCTTTAAGTTAATGTTTCTATACTGTATTATGTACCAATTTCTTTTGTAATTTGTTGTGTTGCAATGTCGCTAAAATAAATTATTTTCTTTCTTTCTTCTTCGTTTATTAATTTATTAAATATGTTTTACTTATGATCTATTACATCACGCTTAGACAAATAGGTGGTGATTGAAAAGAGACGCGGACGAATTTGCATGGATCAGCTAGTCTAAATATATAGAAAACTCTTTTATTTCTACATTGGAGTTACAAGAGAGTTTGTACATGTATATGATTTGTACGGTACAAAAAGTGGACTTATTTTTACTCTCCAGGCAACCTTAAGATGGATAAAAATTTATGTCCCGTTTATACTCTTCAAGGATTAGACAGATTTGTATCCCCTAAATTTTGCCAATTCATGATTATTTTAGTGCGACCTTGGTAAGCCTATTGTTTTCATACGGGCTCTCCCGGGTTATATATATGTAACTTCAGTTTAAAATACTATATACTACACTTCGTTGTGCAGTATGCGGTTAAATGATTTAAAAATTATATTGTTGCACAATGTAGTTAATTAGACAATTTATTATTTAAATTATGTAAATAAAAGTGAATCACCGAAATATATATGTACATGCATAGCCACCGATCTTTGCTAGTATTAGTTTAGTGGTTTAGACATAAGTTTCATCAACGGATTTTGAACAAAAGAGAAATGTACGCACGATTCTCGATGTTATTACATTCTCAATGTACAATTACACCTAGACAAATAACCACGATTTCTATTTGTTTGCTCAAATTTATATAATATTTGTTTGTTTGCAAACAAGTATACGCTTCGGCCGATGTTAATTGTTTGCTAAAGCATTTCTGTTATCATTCTAGCATTGTCAATACCCCCCCCCACGTCCTCCCCCCCGTCCACATTTCCACACGTGTACCTATTACGACTGCATAAGGGCATACTTGCGTTTGTTCTATTGCGGGTAGGAACTAGCGGAGTGGATATATTCGTAACATAATTTTATTATTCGAAATAGTTGCTAGTCATCAATGATCTACGCTATTGTTAGTATTAAAATAAAACTGTAGGTAACTAAGTAGTAACTAATTCGCTTTGTAAAACGTATTCTACGAAACTATTCAGTGTGAGTGACCTAGACAGTAAACGTGTCGTACATTATAATTACATATAATTTAAACGATTGTCTTTTGATTCTTCTAAGTTTTATCTGTCTAGTAGTATAGTCTGCTATTTTTTATTTTATAATAGCTGCCAAAATCGATCGAAAAGTATGAGTAGAATTCTAGAGTTGCAGTCACCATCCTCATTACAAATGTGGAACAATGCAGTAGTGGACGTGTAGAGAGACGTGTCCCTCCGACACAAAGGGAGGATCCTCCGGCCAAGCAAGGTCATCATGCCTGGCAGGCCACTGCCCAACGGTAGATGTTGAGGAGGTGTATGTATGTTAATCGGCGCGAGAACTTCTATTACGCGATGCAGGAATCTCCAGAACTCATTATTAATCCGCGACTGTATACCACTCGTGAAAAGCTGAGGCGGGCATAAAAACTACAAGTTTTTCGCAAATTTAGAAAATATTTACGAAAAACAAATATTCACAGGGTCAGTTAGTTTGAAGTAAATAGGTATGATTATTCATTGAATGAATACACTTCTAACACCAAGCTGCCGGTAACATTTTCTGTCAGTAATGGTTAGAAACGCTGGAATAAGCCTTTTGATGTGTAGACCGCTCACATGCATGCCGTAAATCAATCAAAATATCATCAACAAAAACGGCCGAATTTTATATAAATTCCAATGACAAAGTTCAACGATCGATCGAAAATACAACTACCCACAAAAAATTAAGATATCAAAATGGACTTATATTTCTTCTAAAACGCATAAAAAACTAACGACCTCCAACGTCAGTTGCGGCCTGAGAATCTGACGGTCTGTACCAACAGTTTGTTACAGAACATATATAAAATCGCAATGTGTGGGCTAAAATGAAATCGTTTAGATGCATTGATCGTCTTTGTTTGCAACGTACAAAGTAACGTACGCATACTTTGTTTCATAATGATCTTTATTAATATTGCTGATGATGCTAAAAGACTTCAGAGTAAGTATGTGAATTAGAGTATATAAAAAATAATATACTATTTAGACTAGGCCTAAATTTAAATAATTAGACTATCGAGACTCATCGCTATGCCAGATACCGGTCTGGCAATAGGCAAATGTTTCACATTAAAAGAAAAGAATTACGATTAATGGAGACTCTTTAGTTCTAAATTACCGTATTTTCTAAAAAAAGATAGAAACTTGTAAGCAGGAGTTATTCATTTATTGCGAGAGTTGTCATAAGCAGTTGACAGACAAAGAAATAATGAAAGACAAAACCATCGATTCTTTTTGTGCCAAAATATAATCGATAGAAAAAAAATCAGACACACCCGAACATTTTTCCATCTCATTAGTTGGTTCACTCACCTTGTATTTTTTAACAATTTCACGAGACGTGTCCGTCAAAATTCTATCAGGCGCAGTCGGAGGGAAAAAAGTCTGAAAATCGCCCGGTCTGTTTCAGATCTAACGGTGAAAAATTGCTGGCATCCATCCAAACCGTTGATATTGTGCATACGTTTAGTGCCGTTGATTCATATCGAGAATTATTTCAGTTTTTAAACGTTGTTCGCTTCAACCACGTGAATAAGTGAAGAGACTATGTATGTGTGTGTGAATGTGAAAGTGTGTGTATATTGGTTCTACGCATTTTGAACGTGACGTATATAGTTTTCATGTGAGTTATTGTGTGTACAGGTGTGTATGTCTGTTGGGTGTGTTCCCGGGTATTTATGCGTCATTCCTTGAGCTGTCATGTGATTTAAGAAGTTGACAATTAGTTTTTATTTTCACGACCGTTTCGATTGATAGACTTTCAATGTATGTAAAATTGAATACATTTTGATCTTTCTTTGATCAACACGATTATCCTGCTGCATTCTTATTTAGTTTTTGATTGAATAAATGGAAGAGCTTAATTGTTGTTTGCTGTTTTGTAATCGCTTCTAAAAGTCAAACTATTAAATAAACATTAAGCTGAATTGGTATAGCTTTTAGTTAATAGTTTGACTTTAAGAAGCGCTTGCTTCAGATTCATTTTAGTGATTCCGATATACACTGTTTATAGTGAACTGTATGATAGAGGAGACCAACCGACAGCACGAATGCTGTTGTTTTAGTTCGGTATCCTGTGAAACGGTAGTGCCGCCGCGTCAAGCCTCGTGCTGAAATGGGCATGGCTTTACTTACCTTGAAAATAAAATATGTAATTTCTTGTGTCAAAGTTAATTTTTTATCCTTACTATATAGAAATAGTCCATTAAAAGTTGCACGATGGAAAAAGTGTTCATGAATGCTTTGTGAAGCCAGTTAACTACTAATAAAAGTTATTTCTGTGTAGAACTAAGCATCGTTAAAACGCAACAAGGGGTGCAAGTCAAACTTTAGAAAGCAAAATGTGTATATGAGACTTCTAAACTAAACGGTGTTTTTTCTGTTGGAATATATGCAAACATTAACTTGAACAATAAGCTATACTTATAAAGAATTTTAGGATCCTCATACGTTTACCTTTTCTAGAATGTCACCCCAAATGGAAAATACTTTGGGTAATTAAATCAATTTTCCGAACTTCTCGCATACTTTTGCTCAACTAATTGTAAAGAATAGTAAATAAGTTAGCGAAAAAATCTCCATCTACCCGTCGAAGTTCTAATGGGTACTTATAATCTTGTAATATAAACAACATTCCTGGTTTCACCAATTTCTCTTTAACTAGCCATTAGCGTGGTTTAATGTTCCTTGCAATGCAAGTATTTGTTTATAAAGTTTTGTTTTCAAACCAGATATTTTGAGAATGTGGAATCAACTAGTTGTTAACGTTCGTCGTGTTTTCCTACAAACGCATGCAACTTTATTTAAAACTAGAATTTGACCGTTGGCTTTCGCGATTAAAAGTAGCTTTTGCAATTCCTCCAGAATCAAAGTATCCCCATCCCAAATTTTATTGAAATCGGTGCAGTGGTTTAGCCATAAAAACGTTAGAATATTAGAATGGATGTTACTTTTGTTTATGTATGCTTCTAATGGCTGTTTTGTCCCTTATTTCTTATAAAGCAACTACAAAGTGCGATAGCGTACTGGCTGTACACAACACAGCACTTTATTGCTCTTTGCTCGTTGACAAGGCACAGCTAGTATATTATATGGGTTCAAATTTTCCGACGCTGCCGGAGATGATGATGTTTAACTGTTTTGGCAGCTCTTTGGTAAGCCTAAATTAAATGGTAAACATGTCCATGATCCAACATCAATCAAATCATTTTGTATGTGACAAAAAACAAAAAAATCTAAATGAATGTCATGATTTTACTCTAATAGAATTTGAATCAATCTTAAAATACCTTAAGACGAATGTTTGGTTATTTTTCACGCAAAAACTGTTTAACGAGTCGGAATGAAATTAAAACACTGGCTTTTTTGTTACCAGTGTACAATAACATTATTCTCAAAGTTAACGTAACTTAACTACAAGGTTTAATACCTAGGACCTATGCATATCTGGCCCTTGATGCTTTATTTTATTGTCGTACGTCTCAATGTGTTACACTTAGTGACGGTACTACATACTAATTTTATCTTAATTAGTTCGAATCGTGAGTGGTTTGTAAACATTTGTACCAAAACATCTTTAAACCGATGTACACATAGATCTAAATGAGTATCTTTAGATTAAACTGTGTATATCAGTCTTTAGATGTCGCCGTGCTACAGACGAAATTTGAACAAAGAAGTTTATTTGTAGATTCTTAGCTATTTTTGGTCATGGTATTTTTATAACTAATTGTACTAATTATAAATTATCGAATATTAATAGTCGTGCGGCACACCGTGTGATTTTAACCGATTCCGTCGCCACACCATACGCCTTGATGGGGCGAAAACCCGAGGGTATTTCTAGATATACCAGCTCATAAATAGTATATATAGGTGACACTAAATTGTTATTTCAGCTATTGTATGGTATTGACGTTCAAATTTACCAGAAATCAATCAATTTTGTTCGCTATTTTTCATATCTACCTAATTCATTAACCTTACTGTTCGTATAAAAAGAACCTTCACTCATCAATACAATTAAAATATTTGGCAGACATATTGATCTCTATAAGTTGTTTATTAGTGCACGGGTAAGCACTTGCGTTCAATGGTGCCCATCTGTTCAATATTCCAGTATCTAGGCGCCTACACACCTCTCCAAACTTTAACGGTGTAGTGGTTTATTTTCGGATGCATAGATGCACCAATTATACAGCATAGTTTAGAAGAATCGGTTGTCTGTTTCGTTACTGGAATGAGTTCACTCACACACGTGATACTATGAGTAATAATAATTCTTGCCCATACAAAACAAAGTGTAATTGATCGCAGTCCCAATAAACCTAGTTTTATTTATCTTTCATTTGGACCATCGATTGGCTAAAACGACTGCGCGGTTGGCCTTGTGGTTTAAGCGGTCGCCACGTCGATTTCTACTGCGCCAAGTGTTGCGAGTTAAAATCCCACATGAGGCAACAGTTTGTGTTATCCGCCGATTTTTGTTCTGAGTCTAGGTGTTGATTGTGTCCGTTTGATATAAGTTCGGAAAGACCCCAACGAGACAGGATGTAAATTCCTAATTCGGGAGTTGTCTTTTTTAAAAGATTGAAGATTAGTTGTCTCTAGTCAATTCTTACGACGAGTTATCTTTTTGAAAGATAAAATTTATCAGATATAAATAGTGAGCTATATGCCTTTTCCTTTGATTAGGTATGTAAACAAATAAGGTTTCATCAAATTTGAGTAATTTAATGAATAGTGATTAGATGCAATAAAAAGAGCTCAATTCTTAATACCACCAATACTTTCCATATCTGTACTAACACAATTAATTTATTTTATTCCTTTTTACATAATCAGGTGCTCATAGCCCAGTTGCACTCGGTGATTAGAAACAATCACCGAGGGTAAGCAATGACGGCGCGGTCAGTACCTGGAAGGGTGACCGCTGGTGACATGTTACCATGAGCGTCTCTGTGATTCGGAAGTCACGTTAAGCAGATGGTCTCTGTTGTTATCATAGGATAACAGTTGTAAAGCTTAGTTGGAGGCCTTTGGGCGGCCTAAAAAACATCCAACGGCAAGATTACGTAGCCACAACGTAGTCTTGCCAGTCCCCAACCCGCACTTGGCCAGCATGGGGACGTATGGCCGGCCTTAGCCATCTCCTGAGGGTAGACCCGAGCCCAGCAGTGGGACATTATGAGTTGTTGATTGATTGATTTTCACATAATAAAATTTGAACTTGTTTCTGCTGTCTATTAGAATGAATTTATTTTAATGTAGTTTTTAGCAATTAATAGAGTGATTGAAGAGGAAGGTTTATATGTATATACATTCATAGTGGAGGAAACCAGAGAACTTCAAAGACTTCGATGCTAAGACTTGAGGGCTAGTTATGTATAAAAAACAATAATATCATTAGAGTTTATCATATTTATCCAGCACATACACATATTTATCTAGTGTGTCAACATTTTTATACAGACATTACAACTAGAGAATTCAGTAAATTAAAAATATACTATTGCTGTTTGTATTATATGAGTACATTTTTGATCTTCAAGAATCAGTACTGAAATTTCTTACCGCATCGGATGTTTAATGTAAACAAAGGTAACGATTACGATCAAAGTCAAATAAACGCAGTATCAGTAGACAAAGCATCGTAGATAGATTTCGGTAAACACACAGAATCTAAGTATTTGAGATCACTTAGCGTACTATCGGAGAGCTGACAGAAAACCGGTGTGCAACAGCGCTTGCGCTGTGTTTTACCGTGTGAGTAAGGATACCAGAAGCACATATACCAACTCCTCCTCTTCACCCTTCAAAAGCCGGAAACGCACTTGTGACGCCTCTGGTGTTTCAGGTTTCATGGTAATCGCTTACCATCGGGCGATACGTCTGCTTGTTTGCCACCTATTTCACAAACAAAAGAATCCAGGAGTGCTGGTCACCATACTCATTGCGAATGCAGGCATTGCAACAGTGCAGCATAGTGGCCCACACTATGAAGGTCTGGTCAGATACTTCTGCTCCATTGGTCCTGCGGTCTAGCAGTCACCAACGAAACAGCTTGGTCTTCTGTGAGCTTCCGCTTGTGCTGAGATTAGCGTGGCTTTATTATCTGTTTTTCTTTAATCGTTATCAATACTTTGAATGGTTTATCTTAATTTATAAAATCCTATTTTAGGCTTTAGCAAAGTTAAGCGAATTTTGATTTGCGTAACCCATTTATACACAAAGCGGCGTTCATCCACGTGCAAGGGTAGCACAAGAGCTGTAAGCACATTTATATCATTGTTTTCAAACCTCGCTGCCAAACTGAAACGAAAAGCAGTAAAACAGAAATAAGTTTGTCAAAAAACAGACTTATTACTTCATCTGTAAAGTTCTTATTTCGGTCTCAAATGTTGTTGATTTTATATTTCAGTTTCAAGATTGTAGTCTTTGTTAAAAACTGTAGCGTGAATGAATAGTTTAACTTTTTTCGGGACTCACGCATGACGTAACATGGGATTATTGTGGCTGTGAAAACATTTTTATTTGTAATCCTACGTAATACCGCACACGAGCTTTTTAATATCTCTTCAGGCACGTGTAATATAAGTGCGCTTTGAATGTTAAATGTACTAGAACACTAAAATGGGTTGACCATTAGACAATTTATTTTTGAGTGAATTAGTGAACGCGCATCGTCTGAAACACAGAACAGAGGTCTGTAATATGTATCTGAATGTGGTTCTTTTTGCAGCAAAACTTTTTTGTAAGAGCTGATTGATTGAATTCGTTAGCATTGGTTTTTTGTATCAGTACCCAACTGCTAAAGAAGGAGGGTTATGTTTCTCGATTGTATGTATGTATGTATATTTCATTGGCACGTCCTAGAGCCGCCTAACGGCTTGTCGTATTTTTTATGTGAGTGGTGTCAATAGATTCGTCTTAGTTATGGGAGTGACACTGGGTACATCAAAATTGAAACTTTTCTTTTCAGTTCTCGCTATCTTTTCAGTTATTTAATGAATTTAATAAAGAAGGCAGATATTGACGCAGATTTTTATTAAAAATTCGTTGCTTGTTGCCTAGTGTGCTTTGCATGGTTTTTGTACAACTTTTTTGTAGCATGACAAATTGAATTTACTTCAACTTGTTTGTTATATGGAACTGTTTTGACATGATTTAACCTAATAGTAAAATATATATTAATGTATATATACTAATATCATCATTTACATTAACGGTTTTATAGTTTTAATATGGAGGCCGGCGGTGTTCTTAACTCTCGAATATTTTATATGTGCAATGACATCGTACGAAAGCAATTGTGGGAAGTTGTGTTTACAATGTACCTGGCCAGATGCTTGAATTGACTTGTCCCCAAATGTCATTTTCTGTTGTTCTAATCGTCTATAACCATTACGCCAGACGTGGACTCATCCTAACTCTGTTCACAGTTTGCACTTCACGCGTTCAATGGCGCGCGGTGTTCTATCGTAAATAGAATAAGTGAACGGAACTACAAGACATTAATGAATTGTGTTTACTCTGCGCCTGATCAGATGCTTGTATTAAGAGGCTGCACGTGAGTGATGTTTTCAACGCTTTTAGATAAATCTGATTTTAATTGGGGTTAGTTGGCTAACGTTCTGTGGCGATTTAGGTACGTAAATTTGCTAGAAGTTCGCAACATGCGCTTGCTTTATGGATTTATAATTTCCTGTGTTAATCACCTATTAGTTATTATTTAAGATAAAGATAACTCCTACATTAGTAACGTATCTTGTGTCGCGGGGTACTTTATAAGAATACCAAGACTCAGAACAACATTTTGTGAACTTAAAGTGTGACATGAGGTCAAACCCACAATACTCAACGTGGTAGGTAGGAAGCAGCGTGGTGATGTTCAGTCGAATTTCCTAGTACCCACATTACATTAGATAACTGCAATTCAAAACGAAAAAATCTTTGTGTTTATTAGTTTTTTGTCAATACACACCCTCACAGAAAATACACTTCACTTAAGTTTTCGTAACAAGTGTTTATACTACTGATATTTTTTTTTGTCAGAAACTATTACAAACAAAAACTAGGATCCTATTTTTCTTAATAGACGCATATGAGGAATACTTTATTTCTATAAATATATGCAAGAACTAGTCTATTCTTACATTACATATTTAGATGTTGTTGCTATCCTAGTGGTAAACCCTCATCATAGGACTGAAACATACAAAAAAGTTCCCGGCCTTTTCAAACTCTCTACGACTCTCTTCTGTCTAGACACGGTAACATTCCACAAGAAGTTTGGAATCATCGAGGTCTTGTAAGCTATCAGCCAAAACACCGTTACCTAAAATAACATTTTTCGAAGACTAAATTATTATTTGTACAATCCACCAAATTATAACATAACTACTGCACATACATTCATTTCTCTGAACAAATTGCCTCGCTCACTTCATAGATTAAAACAGTCAAAACAAAATGCAAAAGTAATTAATCACTTCTGTAATGTCTTTATTACCAACATTACTCGCTACGAGTTTAAATAACTACATGTCTAATTTTTTATCAAAATTTCTGAGCATTTGTAGATAATATATGAAACAAACTGAAAAATGATTGCAAATGGTTGAGGTGTTTATATTGGCTTGACTTTGTAGTCGGCAGACGCAATTCATTCACTAATATTTTTTTACTCGATTAAGGCGAAGCCAAAGGGAAGGGAATTTTAAGCAGGCTATGTATCTTTCTATGTTTCACCGTACGCTCTAAACTACTGATCCAATTTTAATGGCCCAGATAAAGTAGGCTATATGTATAAATTTAATCATAAGTTTTAACGTAGTCGATTTATAGTTAATTAAACTTCTTCTTATATTTATTTATCAGAAAGCATTCAAATGACCAGACGAGCCACCTGATGGCAAGTGACTGCTACCGCCCATATACCTCTGCTGTAGGTTAGGAGTCACAAATGCGTGGCCAGCCTTTAGAATGGAGTACGTTTTTGAAGGTCGTAGCGGTCTGGAAATACTCCATATCGATTTTTATACAATAAGATTTTTTTTTTACTCGTGGTTGTAACGCCTGCGACTCCTGACTCACGAGTGCGTTTCTGGCTTTCTTGGACATAGGTCATGTCTTGTCAAAGGAGTACTGTCTTTTCTTAATAGTTTAAACATCCTGCTGGTCCGAAAATATGCCAAATCTATGCGTATTATAGATTTGTCGTAAGTGACTCGTGGACGGCTACAATTCCTGAGTCACGAGTGCTTTCTTGGACATTTAAAGGTCATGTCGGTCCGGAAATACCGCAGTGACAAATAATTATCAATTGTAGGTATTACATGTTGAGCATGCGAACATTCGTTTCTAGCACATGCATTTTATGCTAATTTTATAAAATCTGGTCAAGATAATTTAGTTTTTTGCTGAAAATCTGTATATTTAAAAAATAAGTTGCTTTGTGTGTTCCTAAAATAAAAAACCACACCAATAAAACTTAAATTTTTAGACGATATAGACACCGTTTCAGGTTAAATTTGTAACCAACTTCTCATCCATGCAATCACACTGTATTACAACCAAGCGTGACAGAACACAGCTAGTAACATAATTATAACATATTTAACAACTAGCTTTCGCGCCCGCGATTATATTGGGTATCGCGGTAACTATATTATATATTTATATTTGATATGCAAGGTTTACCACCTTGCATATCAAATTATCGCACTGGCCACTTTGATTTGAAATATATCTCCTTCGGTTGAGAATTCCAAATTCAGAGCTATAGATCCATTTAGCTAGTATATATTGGAGTTTCGAAAACAGTCATTCATTTGTTTTTTCCTCATTAGTTTTTTCTTTGGTGTAGCTCATCTCGCACAATGGAAAACTTGAAATATCGCTTTATTTACGAGTACGAGTTCTACCGTGGCACCAGTGCTGCAGAAACAGCTCGAAAGATTAACGATGTGTATGTAGCCGATATCGCAATAAAAAACACAGTACGTTTTTGGTTTTAACCTTTTCGTTCTGGAAATTTCGACCTTCCTAACAAGCCCCGTGGACGGCCGGAGACCACAGTGGAAATAAAGAATTAAAGGCTATTGTGGAAGCGAATCCATCGCAAATCACTTTACAGTTGGCTGCAAGCTTCACTGCAGCGAGTGATGACACTGTTTTAATCCATTTGACGCAAATAGGGCAAGTAAAAAAGTTTGAACGCTGGGTACCTAATGAATTCATTCAATTCATAAGGTACCCACCAGCAAACACGCGTCGACTGCTGCGTTTCATTGCTCAACCAGCACAATAATGAAGGGATTTTAAATCGGGACCCTGGATAACAAGGCAAATTCTGCCCCAAACAAAAATGAACTCAAAAAAGTTACTTGTTAGTGTTTGGTGGAATAGTGCCGGTGTCGTTCAATACAGTTTCTAAAATCTAGTCAAATGATTACGGCAAACATGTTTTGTCACCAATTCCTAACCATGATCAATGAACTACCTAAGTTAGCAATGCAAAACTGCTTAGTTAACAATGAATAAAACTTTGATTAATTAAATATATTTTACATACAAAACGCCTTACACACATGTAAGCACCTAATAATAGTCTATATAACTATAAAGTTTCATCTAAATCTGTTCAGTAGTTTTTGCGTAAAAGAGCTACAAACATCCATCCTGACAAACTTTCGTATTAATATTATTAGTTTGATGACATGATTTTTTATCAGAATTTAGATGTGTATAATAACTATCACTTTATTGATTCTGATTATGAAAATTAATCGATTATTATCTGACAAAATTTTCATTCATGACATTTAGAATGCCTTAAGTTATTTACACGAAAAAATCAATAACAAGCAAGCTATGAAGGTAAGTTTATATGTTGAACTGTCTGGTTTTATTTTAAATAGATGACCCGGTCAACTTCGTTTCGCGTACATACACTTGGATAAAATTTGGAAATAAATTACTAAACGCACTTTAAACATTTGACAACCAAATAATGAATATTTTATTTATTTAAATACATAAGGTATAAAGTGTTTCATAGCTAAGAACTTAATTTGTTGTATTGTAGTTTTTCCGTCATTTATTTGTTTCTCACCGTTTAAAACTTTCCCTGAACTTATACAATTATTTCAAGATCAAAATTAGTTGAATCGGTCTAGCCATGCTCGACTTTTGGCGAGGTAGAAGAATTCATTTTATATATAGAAGAATTGGCTTTTGCTCGCGAACACACATTACAATGGTCTCAAATAAAAATAAGTAAAGAAATCAAGCAGAGTTTCTTCTAATAACTTACAATTACGCCTCCAAACTAATGTTAACTAAGTAAGGATTATTATACATATTTATTTTGAACACCAATGCCACGCATGATTTGTGTTTCTAGAGTCGATTTGTCCATCCAAAGGTTGCCTGTAAGAGATTGCTTTTTAGCGATAAGGCCGCCATTTGTACATGGTCATTATATTGTTTAGCTCAAATACAACTATCAATTGGTGTACAATAAAGTTTATTCTATTCTAAGGACCACTAAAAGCTTTGTTACTTGAATTAGTAGTACCCTTAATTTAACTTTGAACAAATTGACTTATTTATGTGTTTGTGCTGTATGACGCTACATTAGTTCAAAATCTTAGTAATTGAGACTTAGTCATTAGTCAATAGTTTAATTATTTTCCGAATCTATCTTGTTTTCTTAAACACCATGATGTAACACCTTATGTTTTAAGTTCAGTTTTTGCTGATGATTCTGGTGATGAGTAAATTACCTCACCAGAGTCATTAGGAAATTTTGGAATAGAAACCCGTTTGAATAGCGTGGTATCTAACACCTCTTTTTTAGGGAGAGGCTTATATCCAACAGTGGACTGTTGTTATGTTGGCAGTTAAAGATTGTAGCTAAAGACGATGAATTTAGACGGTATCTCTTTAAGTTGTTTCTTTTTAGTTATTTAAATATCATCAAAATGTAGAAGATAAAAAAACTTTCATGCGTTTAAAAGTATTGTGCCAAAAGAAAATGTAAAACTGTGCTTCGTAAAACTGAGAAATAAAAGCACTAACAACGTATTTCTCGATATTTTTGTCCATTTTTCGTTCATCCGATATTTCAAATTGGCATGTCTCAAATACCTGTGTCCTACTCTCTTGCAAAAGGTATTCTAGCGTTTACAGAAATAGAAACCTCTCGCCTCGAACATGTCTAGACAGCTTAAAGCGGACAAAGTTCGAATTGCTCTGAGAATATTGCAATTGGAAAGTTTAAACTAAAATAGAATGTAGCGACGAAAAACCTTTGTTAAAGCGATTGCATAAATTAGTCTAAAAAGGATTAGTTGAATACGTGCACGTTTTTGGTATTGGTAATGAAGTATGGTCAGAAATCACTTATTTCTTTATTAGTTTTCGTAACTTTGGGTTTGAATTCTTATTAAGTCAGCTAAGGAAGTCAATACGACGATAAGAACTTAATTTGGGACGTATGTTCTTAACCCTCTCCTGAGGGGAGACCCGAGCCCAGCAGTGGGACATTATGTGTTGTTGATTGATTGATTACAGTTAATTTTAATGCCCGATTGTGATTCTTAGATGTTTGTTATAGAAAACCACTGGTTACTAATAGAAATATAATGGTGCTACTCCAATATGCTACTTCTGACATCACTAAAATATAATTTCACTAAAATTGTCTTTTTTTATTGTGATATTTTCTCATTTATGTTCTATTTTTAAGGTAATCTAAGTTTTATGTTACTTTCACAACACTAAATTTTAATCTTATATCACTAAAAGCTGTAGGTATACCATACTGCACTTGCAATAAGTTACCTAGACTTTGACTAAGCGTCATATAAGCAAACTCTTGGTTCTATAATAACATGTTCAGAAACTTTTACATTTTATAAACAAAAGAAAGTTACAGACAGACACGCATTTCAGGCATTAAGTTTTTTTATTAATTTATGAAATAAAAATAAAAATATTTTTAATAACAACATTTGCATTACCATTTTTAATGTTTGGCTAATGTAAGCCAAAAGCAATTATAGTTGCCGCCAAAATAATCTGTCATTTATTTTGTTTTATAATTAGGTATAAATCTTAATATCCTAATTAAGAATAAAATATTAAAGAATGAGAATTTATAATGATTGTAGAAGTACCGTCATAAAAAACATATTTTTAATTAATTCATTGTTTTAAGAAGGTTTTATGCATCGAGTGCATATATGTAAACATTTTTTTATATAGACCAATGTATGATACATTGAAATTGATAAAATAAGAAAATAATAGTGATATGAGTAATATAATAATTTTGTAATAAAATGAATACTCATAATGCCATGCCAATGCTATGAAGTTTTACACTATTGTGATAAAAATAATCAATTAGTAAATTGTGTGTGCGTTTGTGTGCGTGTGTGTTTTGTTTGTGTCTGTTTTAGCCACTGATTGTGACACCCGTTAGTACAATTTATATCGAAATTTTTCACGTTTCTGGCTCACTACTTCTATTTACCTAAATGTTTTGGACATCGTTTTTTTATGTCTACTTTTTTTTTCTTTAATCAAGGTAATTTGCTTACCTGGTAAAAGTCAAAGGACCTTGTTAATTTGGCCTTCAAATATTTTTTGTTATATTTCATTGTTTAAAGAGCTTTTAGGAATTTCAATGTACGTCTTTTTTAAAAGAAACCTTATATCAGTGACTATAGACTCTTAATTAGTAAATATATTTCATAGTGCTCATAATTTTCTTCTTTGCTTTCCGTTCACTGGTTTTTTATTATTAAGTCTTCAATAGATCAATGCTGGACTTAGTCCTCTTATGCAATGCAAGGAAGACGAATTGCTATAAGTTTGATTTTAAGTTTTCATAGCACGTCGTTCTCTGCGGTTAATTGGTCTTGTGTGTCCCTCAGTCAGTCGGCTCGTACTACACCCAAGGGATCAGCAGAGGACAAATTATAAAAGAAATTCATCTAAGATTCAATTGAATAGCAGATACTATATTTTTATTAGACCCAACCTTAGTTAATTTGACCAAACGGTGTATCGTTATCCCGTGCTCCTGGGATACTATGGTAATTATTCTGTAATATACAAAGTTTTTGAAATACTGGCTATTATTAGATGAAAATACAAACAGTTATTCATGATGAGTGACCTATTGAGAGCATCCCCTGACCCGAGCTCAGCATTATGGGTTGTTGATGATGATGATGACTTATTGATTTTCTTTCTCATCTCATTCTGATCCGCCAGATATAATGTAAATATGAAACAGACGTTTTGACACAAAGTATCACCAGAACAATAAGTTATGTGACGAAAAGCCAGTCTGAAAATAAGAATTTGTGAATCACAAAAAAATACCACTCTGCCCGATGGGAAGCATAAGCAGGATTTAAGAGTGGTGGTCACTTTACTCATTACGAGCGCAGACAACACAGCATGATGACCACCACGCTGCATTTAAGATTGATTTTCTGTGCGAAAAGATTGTGATGGGAAAAGATAACGATTGATTTTCTGGGATAGTACAGTCCCGGTCGAGCCGGCCCGTCTAAATCAACGTGGCTCTACCTTGAGATTTATTATTTATTTATATCACTACGCAATCCGTCTAGTCAATTAACCTAAGTCAGCTTAAAATGTCTTGCTAATAATCGTAAGCGCACGTTGAAGCCCCAATATAAATTAGTTTTGACACAATATTCCACTAATTTTCATGCAAATTAAACGTCACTTGTGACTGTTATCTAAAATAAACTGACAACTATAAATTAGAATTACAATGCAATGCATTTTATAGAACATATAAATAAACTTTCAACATTCCAACTAATAATATACTCTATGACGACGCTCTTAGCGTTGATAATACAATGGAGTTTCATTTTGATGACAGAGAATGTCTAAATTTGCTCTTTATTATAATAGATACCGTAATCTTATAAACATATGGTAGAATTTAAATTGCTGTTTTGTCTCGTAAAATAATGTGGTTTAATATATTCCTGAAATCATAATGAAATGTTCGGTTATGTTGATTACCAAACAACAGGAAAACGAGTGTCGTATATTGTATTTGTACTTTGATTATTTGGTTTCTGATATTTCTGATTTAAAGAAAAACGTTCATATACCAGCTTTTAACTACTGCTTCGCTTACGTGTAAGTAGTTTATGCCATTTCTCAAGGATCAAAATATCTTCTTGTTAAATTTATTGAACTTGGATCAGCGGCTTAGCCATGAAAACGTAACAGATAGATAGACAGACACAGTTACTTCCGAAGTTATAGTATCAAGTAGGAAATATTGATTACATTATATTATTATTAAGTATCGCATTACTGACCGTGTATAATTAGAACCCACTGCTTAGCTAATATTGATTAATGTCTAATTTAAGAAAGCGGACCTTCATTCAATATAAAGGATTCCCCTATTATTATTTTTAAATTTGAAGAATCCATTGTAAGTCATTATTGATCCGCAGTGGTTACTATGGGCTACTCAAAGACTATAATTCTATGGCATTATTAACATAAAAAAGAAAATATAAACAATTATGTCTGTGGAAAAATGCGAAATTATTCTGAAATTGTCATTTTATGTCTGTTTAAGAATAAATAATGAATCAAATTGCCATCGAGCCTGACTTATTGGTGGATGTTTTACGTATATAGGTCCTATTTAGTTTAATATATTGTACCGACTAGAAATCAATAATAATATTTAAAAGTAAGTATGTCTGAGTTAGTATGTCGCTGCACCGATTTCAACGAAATTTAGCATAAACATATTTTGACTGATGATGATAATGATTCCTGGGTCGAACCAAATGTTTGTATGATCTGCAAGTATTTGTTTCGGAGTTTGGGTATTTTCTATGTAGGTATAATATGTATGTATTTACAAAAAGGTGTATATGTATTTATATCAGTTGTCTAGTACCCATAACACAAACTCTACTTAGCTTGGGACTAGATGGCATTGTGTTAGATGTCCGAAATATTTATTTAAATATTATTTTAATTCTTGAGGAAAGACACAGGCTACTCTTTACAACGATGACCTGCATACACGCGGACTGACTCATGCTGATAAGTTAAGTTAATAATAAATGTTTAGATTCATAATGTTACCTAACGTTAAAAAATATAGAAATTTATACAAAGGAAAAACGGCTTTTTTTAAATGTTTGAATTATCGCCTTTCGTCATTTTTAACTTAGTAACTTTTATGTTATCTATCCAATACCTTTAAATGAGTCTTAGTATCGGCAACGGCTTGTCATGACAATGGCATTTAGTATGATTTTCGACGGCCTTAAATCAATCTAGCTAGGATTCATTATTAGACAATTTACCAAAAAGCAAATACCGAGCAAAAATTAGTCATGCAGGTACTTATTAATAATCTATAAGTTATCTTCTTACGCTGTTACATATTTGCTATAGGCACCCTTGCTAAAGAATTCTAGACAGCACGTAAAGCCTATTCTCTAATATTTCTCTCAAGGCAAAACTATTCCGTAAAAACGTTAACCCAGTTGATACAAAATAAAATGCCAAATATACACAAACATATCCTCCCTTGTCTGAAAGAATATTAAGATAAAAAATAAAATGGCTAGATAAAAGGAAATAAGGAAAACCTGTTTAGTGAAAGCGAAGAGAATCACTACTCCATAGGTTTCTTGTTCTTGAATTTTGTTTTCCTTAAATGTTTTCTGGCGAAGCCATTTTTTTTTAATAAGAGTGTTTTCAATATTCAAAGAGTATTGAAGAAGTATTGGGTTTCAAAAAGATTTTATATTACATTGATTACTTTGTTATATTATATAGGGAGGATCAGTTACAAAAGATTTCCTCATCAATTAAAGCCGAATAACATCTGTGATCTCACTGTTTATAGACTTTGTGTTGGTTTATGTAGAGCTCCTAGGAAATAGGGATATGATAGACAGATCCTATACTATATGATAACGTGACTCCTGATAAACATACTCATATATTTCTACATAATAATAAGTAATAATGAGAGGATAAATTATGCCCTGTATTTTGGTTATACGTCACGTTATTACGTCTAAAAAGAAACTATATTTTACGCGGCCCAAAACTAACTTGTAAATAATTTTGATAAATATTGACGTTAAGACTATCATTAAATGTCAAGGAAATAAAGAAAGCACAGTCTTTTTTAACATTTCTCTACCGCAGACGGGTATTTGCCCGAGGGAGAAGCGAAAAATTTATTTGCATCTGTTTTCAGTTCAACGGGGACCCCAATAAGCCCCGGACCCTTTGTTCTCTTATCGTCTGTCATAAAGAAAGATTTTTTATTATTATTATACCGTACTGCTGCTTCGAATTAGATGATGTACAAAAAGGATTGACTTCACAGCCTCAATTTGGAACTTTAAAAACAATTGAGTGCAATTTTAGACAAAACATTGTGAAGAGCGAGATTATTTATTTTGTGTTTGGGTACAATTTATCTATTATTTTATTTATAAAATACTTTATGCACATTAAAAGTAACAAAGATGGACTTATTGCAGTAGGCATTTTCTACCAGTAAACCTTACCGAATTAAACCATATCAATAAATACAATGAATACGTATTTAAATGTATACACTTAAATACATATAAATACACATAAAAATTCATAATATATACACAATATAAATTCTATATGGAGACAGTACGATGATATCGAGGCGATGTGACGAAAATGTTTCCACAACAAGTGTTTAAAACTTTGCCTAGTTTTAGCCATTCTGATTTCGAAAGGCAGGTATTACTAGTTGTTGTATTAGTACAATAAACGAGCAATGTTTTGACTAATGTCCTTTTTATTGATTAATACCTTATTTTCATACTTATTATCCTATGCCAGACTTAGATAAAAACACAAAAATCATAAAAATTGTTCCAATCGTTCTTGAGTTATAAACCATGTAATTAACACGACTTTGCCTTATATGCATATATATTATTTAGAAATTTATGCATTTATAAATAATTACATGAGCCCTTATCATTAGTCTATTGTAGCCTATTCTAGTGTGTGTGTGTGTTTGTACTATTATGAATGTATGTTTGTCCGCCTTATTTCAAGCTCATTTTTATTCTAAGCGCACTCGTTGATTAGAAACAATCGAGGGTAAACAATGACTCGCATTCAATACCTGGCATCTCCGTGATTCGGAGATAAAGTTAAGCAGCCGGTCTCGGTTGTTATCATAGGATAATAATCTTAGAGGCCTTTGTGCAGCTTAAAACATCCAACGGCAAGATTACGTAGCCACAACGTAGTCTTGCTAGTCCCCAACCCGACTTGGCCACCGTGGTGACGTATGGCCTTAACACTCTGCTGAAAGGAGACCCGAGCCCAGTGTGGGGCATGGGTGGATAGATGGAATGTTATTCTAGAGAGCAGAAAACATTGTCTATCTCTACATCAAAGTAATTTTAAAGTAACCTAATACCATTATATACAAAAGCCATATAACCTCCTTAATAACTAGTAACTCCAATCAATCAAAATATATGTAGATCAAATAACCAATAAATAATGTTTTTCCCATTACATTACTATACATATAGAACAAATGGGGCACTTGGACCAATTACTGATGAATGAAGTAATTTGTGTAATGCTATCTTTGAGTTCAAACAACCACATAGATCAGATACGGTCCATCTAAGCATGTCAGATTGTGTAAGAGATTTTAGGAGAGCTTGCGGCATCTGGTTTTGTGAATCGTCATTAATTTTGAAAAAAATAAAGCCACTTTAAACATAGTTATACGTATGTGACAGTAGTGAAGAGTGAAGAGTTACATTTTTGGTGTAAATTTTCGTATTGAAGTGTAGTTGTGATAAAACTATCACGTATAGAATGAAAACATAGGTGATACAACATTAAGTACAGGTGATATGAAACATAAAAATTGCTTGTTTAAAGTTAATTCGTAGGTTTCGCGGTTGTCTGGCACGGAGATTACCCTGTAGGTATTTTAACGAATGTTGTAGACTACAATTACTTTACGAAATATTGTAATGTTTAAACTGATTTAAAAAAAGGAGGAGGTTATCAATTCAATTGTATTTTTTTTTTCTGTTTGTTACCTTATTATTTTCGACTGGGTGAATCGATATTGATAATTTAAAACTTGGTGCCTTTATTGCCCATTTTAGTGGTCCAGTTCTTGAAATTGTTTTTTTTTTGTTAAAATTTGTGATTATTACTTCTACTGACTATAAGCCTGTCAATTGAGTCTTTTATTCTTAAAGATATATTACCGTTTTCGAGCCATACATCGTCACCTATGAGACGGTTGGACCACAGTTTTATTAATACAATCTATTTTGATACGTAACATCAACGGTAATAACATAGCGTTAGAATATATGTTAAAAAATGTGTATTCATTGTTTATGATTCGTTTAAAATTTAAATAATTCTTTTCTTTTTCTTTAAATATTTCATCTTTCACAAGGTTAGTTGAAAAAGGGATACGAAGACTCTCTTCGTAATACTATTAAAGTTTTATCAAAGATATATATACAGTAGACATATTGATGTAGAGTTTTATATCTTTTAAGGACTAAGGACCTTTTAAGGAGATGAATCTTTTGAGAGAAGGATCTTTTAAGGACAGTAAACCAAACAAATTTATTGTTTAACTGTAACAAATACTCGTTTTCGTTTTTAACACAAAAATCAGCGACTACTTTTATCAATAGTAGCTAAAAGGAAATGTGTGGTATTACCTTATTTATGAACAGGAGGCAGTTGTCAATTCGGCAGTTATTTTTTTTTTATGTTTGCAACATCAAAATTCCGTCTTATAGAAACTAACCAGGACATTCTTTTCAATTTTTTGGACATCTAGTTTAAAAATAAGCAGAACTTGCACATATAGATAGATTAACTGATAAATTAAAATTTATACATTCTTATTACACATAGAAATACCAAAAACTCTGAAACGAATATTTGCAGACCATACAAACATTTTATATGAATATTTGCAGAACATACAAACATTTTATCCGATTCGGGAATAAGTCCATAGCATAGTACTCGCATACGCAACCATTGCCTTACTTTATCCTATTCAAAAAACTTTCAGCCTTTATATTACAAGTCTTCAATAAGACCTTTAATTATTTTTTTTACCAAGGGCACACACGAAGGAAACTATATGTGCTCTAGAAAAACTTTCATTATTAAATGTTAGTGTTCCAGTTTCACACGTGGAAGAAGTTAACAATCTTAGACTTGACTCGAGAAACTTGCAGTAAACTTAGTTATAAACTAGCACAATACGGAATCACGTAGCAAACCTTGGTATGGTATCTAAGCAGTTTGAATTTTTGTTTAAGTTCGTTTAGATTGTGACGATATTGTACTGGGATTGTTATCCTGAGTAACGTATAGTTTGTACATTACTACTACACTCGTATCCTTAAAATATTTAGTTCGATATACGACTTGGATTGGGACGTCCACAGGTGGAGTGATGATTTGCGCAAGACGGATGGCAGGAACTAAGTGGCGTGCAGTTGGAGAGGCTTATGTTCAGCAATGGACTGCGATTGGCTGATGATGATGATACAACTTGAACTCGATATCTCTGATAAGCCGCAAAAAAATCGACTTAATAATTATAAACAAGCAATTTTATTTAAACCACTCAAATTTTCAACTTTTACGTGCTCGATTTACCACAAATGAAATACTATCATCACTACATATTATAAGTCCTATCTGTCTGTCAGTTCGTGATAAACTCGAAAGCTACTGCATTTGATGCGGTTTTTACCAAGAGATAGTGATTCTTGAGCAAGGTTTTTGTATATAATTTGATACATTCTTGAATATATTGTCTGAAACATAGCGATATTTGTTGAAGATGTTAGAAAAAAATTAAGCTGCACATTTCTCGGGATAAGCTATATTAAATTATTTATATGTAATATATCACCATATTTTTTTTTTAAAACGCCCGTGCGAAGCGGGCGGGTTTTGCTAGTATAAAATAGGTATAGTATAAAAGTCAATTCCATTATTTTTTTTATTAGATAAGACATTGCTTTTCGTAATAGTAGTAACAATTGGTTTGATTATTTTAAACCGAATTTACCGCTAGTTCTCTCTAATTAATTTTCTTTGCGAACTGAGTACCAACGGAACAATAATAATTAATTAAAACAACTAAATCAATTACAAATACAATCGCCTTATCGTCTTTTATCGTTTTGTGCGCTGAAATTCATTAAATTTAGTCGTACAAAGCGTTTGTTTCATTAACTCAGTTGTTTTGTGTATTATCGGGATATGGTTACTGGTAGAGTGATTAGAGAGTTTAAATTCGTCGGCTTATCTCATACAATCTTTGATTTGATTTTGCACTCGGTCTTACAGTTATGCTATCCAAGAAAGGATTGACCTAAACGACGTACTACATACCTACGTTACGTTTTAAGTATTTGGTTGTAATAGGAGAGAAATATAGTCTTAAATGACATATTTTACTTTGATTTTGCTTAGTCCTTGTTATGTGTTGATCTTTTTGTCTGAATTACATAAACCTAAACATAAATATTTTGTTAATCTACTACTTTTACTAATTGATAGGTTTTTTGTGTCAAATGAGATTGGAATATATGTTTAGGTGGCAAAACATTAAAAGTTTAAATTACAATAGCTTTGAGTCATGGAAATCACACCATTTCTTTAAAATTGCATTGAGATTGCAAATCTTCCAGATGTCATCTTCCGCCACAGACGTCGACAATACTTAGTTTGATCTAGAAATTGTTCTTGCGAGTCTGATTGTTTCTTTACACCGTTGCTTAAATTTTTATTAAGTCCTTACATCACATGTTCATATGGCGGGAGTTATCTTTTTTTAAGCAAGCAATTCAGATAAACCGCATAGCAATTCATGTCCACAATTGACCGATGTGAGAATACCATCATCAGAAATCAGTCCTCAATAATAAATAGTGTGTATACATACAAGACGTAATCCTGTATGTATTCACACTATTTAAAAATGGCAGCCTCAATTTTATCTTTTTTTTCATTAGTGTACTCGTATATATTATTTTATATTATAATACTCAATATTATTTGGTCTGTATCCTTTTCGTTTGTGATCCCCTGTACTTTCATTTGTATTTTTTTCTCTATCTCTCAATGTAATTTAGCTAGGAATCTTGTCTTCGAAATTAAGTATTATTATATTGTGTCTAATTTTAAATAAGGTGGGGTGGTTATTAATCTTCACTATAATGGTGCTTGTTAACTGAAGGATATTCTTGAACGCATTAACGCCCACAGTTACACGGAGTTTTTAATATCAACTTGATATTTCTTTATAAAAAAATAATGACGTTAAATTGAGGTCTGGAGTATTATTGCGTTTGGATGTCTTTTGTGTAGGATATTCTTGTATTTGAAGTATGAACGCAATTTTTTTTAAATGTATGTCCTCTATATACTTGTTGTTAGTTGCAAATTACGAACAGACTCTTGAATATTATTAATTATGTATTATACTGTATGTACAAATAGTTTAATCAATTGAGTATGAAAATTACCAATAAATTGTCAAGACGTCGTTGAATTTGTTTATTCCAGACGCCTTTTAAAGTTCCGAGTCTTCAACAACGTTTAATTCAACATTCTCATTAAACTCTTCCAATTCGGATTCCAGTTGTAATTGTTCGGAATTCTCATCGCTTGGACCCCACTCCGTAAGTTGAAAACTTCAGAATCTTATTGTACTTCGTCAGAGCCCGGACCCTATTGGTGCTCGACCGACTTTCTTAGATATTACTTGTGCCGTTTAATTATACAATATATAGTTTAACTTTCAAAGAGCCGTTGCCATTTATATTGAAATTTGAGTATGAATAGTTCTATTTTATATGCAAAGCTAATTGGTATTAATAAGGAAAACGTGTCAGTTGTTGACCTGTTTATGCAATGCCATTTCAGTTCTAAAATACAACGTGGCCACATTCCGCCTGAGATAGAAGGGATCCGAGTACAGCTAATATTACGACTAAGGGGTTAAACTATGCTACTACTAGCATTAACACTAAGAAAATTTGATAAAACGTGGGAGAACTACGCTTCGGCACGAATGGGACGGCTCGACTCGAGTGATACTACGGCCTTGAAGTATACTGGAGTGAGTGAGGATACCGGCAGCCCATACACATACCCCAACCCTCCCCATCCCCCAAAGGTAGGCAACGCTCTTGTGACGCCTCAGGTGCTGCGGTTGTCCATGGGCGGCGGTAATCAGGCCATACGTCTGCTCGTTTGCCCCTATTTCATAAAAAAAAACCCTATAGCAAAGCGTCTGGACAGTCGGGTATTATAGGCCAAAACCTCCTTCCTAAGAAGGGGCATACTCAGCTGTAATTAATGCGGAGAAAAACCTAAGCTATATTTTCCTGTTCATCATCATCATCAGCCTATCGCAGTCCGCTGGACATAGGCCACTCCAATTCCACGCCTCTTAGTTCGATCCTCGGCTTCTCGCATTCAGTTCCGTCAGTCCGCAGTTTTCGCCAGTTGCGTCAATCTAAATGCTTCAACTTTATACTAAAAGGTGTCAAGGTGTTTATAATACATTAAAAAGTCCATTTTAGTGTAGTGCCATTTCAGTATATTTCAGTTATAACTAGTTATAAACAACGAATAGAGTAATAACATGACTCTCTATTCCGTGGAGAGTTAGATGTCTGTATCATTATTACCTTCGTGATTTTCAAGGAAACTAATATAAAAGTATGAATTGGTTTATAGAAGGTAGAAGATTTGCGGATCGTCGAACGGAGCAATGACTGACTAATCACACAAAAGCGTTTATTCATTTTACCCGACCACAGCGAAGTCATTAGGAGAGGTAATTGTTCTGGCAATCTATGTTTGTGTGTTCTAACGTAGCGCCTAAATTACTGAGTCGATTTTAATGAATGAGGTATTTAAAGACTCGTAATAATGGCCCGGGTGATATAGGCTATATAAATTTTATCGAAAGTTTTTTCGATCAATAGAAATATTCCTTTTCTGTGTTGCTAAAAAATGCTTAGTTATAGGCAATTTAATAAAATTTATACTGAACGTAAGCATATGCTTTCAAGAAGAATCATCACGAAAGACGTCCACTGCTCGACATAGGACTTCCACAAGTTTCACCATAACAACCGGTCCTGTTCTTTCCTTTCTGTCATACTTATTCATAAATAGGCCTTATTTACTGTGACAGAGCCACGTTTCGGCCGGTTCGACAGGAGCGATACCACGGCCTCACAGAAAACCGGTGTAAAACAGCGCCTGCGCTGTGTTTCACCGAGTGAGTGAGGATACCAGAGTCCCATCCCCCATCCCCCGAAGGCCGGCAACGTACTTGTGACGCCTCTGGTTTTGCAGGTGACCATGGGCGGCGGTAATCGCTTGCCATCAGGCGATACGTCTACTCGTTAGCCCCATATTCCATAAAAATGGCCTTAAATAAGCTTATATTATTCAGTTGTAAATTTTACTCTTTAAAGGAGTGAATATTTTGTTCAAATTGTAGTCAAATCAACCAATTCAATAAAAAAAAACAAATAAAGTAACTTGTGAAAATTTTCCGATTTATTTGAGTGCTTAATCTTTTCCTTTTGAAGTTGCTTCAAAATCAACTAAAGCGTCCAATCGCGCCTAAGCGAAGGAGAAAATATTTCTCTTTGTGGTTACGAAAACGTAAGAAACCATAATTATAGTAGATACCTAATGCGTGTACTAAGTTGTAATACAATTGAGGACGTGCAACATTTACATAACATAAAACATCAAGTTCATTGATGTTGCGACTATTTTGCGTGACACATTTAATTGTGCTGCCTCGGTGGCGCTGTCCTAACGTATGCGACTGCTGTGTTGAGGTCTCGGGTGCGATTTCCGGGTCGGACCACATGTTTTTATGATCTGTATATATTTCTCTCAAAGTTTTGGTGTTTTCTATGTATATATTTACAAAAAAAAAGTATTTATACATCAGTTGTCTAGTACCCATAATTCAAGCTCTGCTTAGTTTGGGACTAGATGGCGTTGTGTGTTCGATATATGTCCAAAGATATAAAAGAAAAAATAAAGCAATTAGGGTTTTTTCTCGTAATAATAAACAGTGATTACCATAACTCTTTTCATTATCTGATTCGATGTTTCGATTGCATTGCAGCACAGCCACAAGTAGTAAATTCATGACTGGAATGCGTGCGATTTACCGTCGCTAATTGATCCCGATTTATTGGTCCAGTTCATCATCTTATCATCTTTATCTTAAATCTATTCAGGGTCGACGCAATAACTTTGTTCCTTTCATTTGCCTATTTCGACAGTTTTGGCCATATCATCTGTCACACAATTTATCCAACTAAGGTGACTCTCTCTCTCTACTCTTATATCCATCAAATTCCAATAAAACTTTCTTCATTAAAGAAATAATGAACAGATATATCTTACAAAAAATATACTAGTTTTATATACAGAACTGTTGGAAAAAAACCCCGCTTCTCCTACTTTACTAAAGCTTCAACTTTATCACTGGTTGTGAAAACTATGCATTATAATAAAATATATGCGAATAAATGCCTATTTCTCAAACATAACACTATATTATAGATCCCCAGAGTTATAAAATTGCCAATAGAGCCACTAAATTGTAAAACACGTCCCTCTAGCCGTACGTTATAACGTTATGGTGTCGTTATGTTAACGTTATTTAATAGTGTTGTGGCTTTGTAATGGAATTGACCAGAGTTTTAACGTTTTCATAACTGGTTTTTCTTTTTTGTGTAAAAAGTTTTTGTAATAGACGTTCATAGAAGGTACCTTTAGTTTAGATTTAAAATATGTGACTTTGTACCGTATCGGTTTTCATAACACACCTAAAATTAATTTTGTAATACTAGTATCTTATTATTGTTAATATTTTAACATTAATTTATTTAAATATAGCCGTGAGATATTTTTTTCCATTTTTAATTAACCATACATTAAAACTGCAACTATAATCGTTTTTTTGTTATTTTTAAAACTTTTTAAGATTAATAATTTTTGTGAGATTTCCTTTATTAAGCAGCACTTACTTACTTAGTTATATTAGTTAAATTCCTCTTGTTTTATTAAACACATTGTATTATTAAATATATTTCTTAAATAAAGTTAAATCCTCCTTTTTTGATGTCCCAACGTTTAAATACGACATTCAAATTTAACCTATTCGGTCTTTGGTTTCGACTACCTTAACAAGAAATATCGATTATACAACTACGTAAAAACTTTGAATATAATTTATATCGCCTATGATACCATATATGACCTATATCACCCGGGCCGTTATTACTCATCCATTGACACCTCTTTAATTAAAATAGGATCAGTAGTTTAGGCGCTACGGAACATACAAATATAGATATACTGCCAATACTTATTACCTTGCGTATATATGTATGTATGTGTATGTATATGTATGTATGTGTATATATGTATAATAATAATTATAATAATACTGTAGGTATAAAATCAATGTCTATAAATCACTATTATTATCATTTTAATTTGTTACTATATTCGTTACTTTTAAGTACGCATAACTATGCCCTTACCTTTCTCCACTGTCCTCTGTTCACTCAGGGTTTGCTGGCAGAAAACTCGAATGTTGGGTTAAGCACGCCTTTTGTACATGACACTTCCTTGTATTTCTTTCATACTTGTATCTTTCTTAATGTGTACAATAAAAAATAAATACTATAAAATACAATACAATACCTTTGCTTTTGCTATCGCCGTAGTCGGGTAGTTAGGGTGCTTATACGTTGTTTTACTTAAACACCCTTATCACCACTTTTCTCTTTTTCTCTAAAACTTTTTTATAAAAATGGTTTAATTTTGGTTTGACTGCCTCGTTTCGATTCCCTTCCCGGGTTGGAACAAATGTTTCTATGATTTGCAAATATTTGTTTTGGAGTGTGCGCGTTTTCTATGTACAATATATATTTACATAAAACATGCATACATGTATTGATAGCAGTTGTCTAGTACCCGTAATACAAACTGGTTAGTTTGGGACTCAATGGCGCTGTGTGTTAGATGTCCAAAAACATATTTTATTTCTAAACAAACGTCGTACAACCACTTACAAAAGAAACCAACATTTCAGTTTGAACGCGTCACTTACAACATGAAAGTACACAAGTAACCTCTTATATCCATGATAAGATACAACTTGGGTTATGGGTACCAATGAATGTCTGAATCATCTTTAGATTACTTAAAACCCTGGATAACAATCCCTTTCTAGAACATAGCGTTGTAATAAGAACCATTACCGTATGCTGATATTGGAATCGAATAAAAGATACCCTTCGGGCTCTTTAAAATACATTTAAACGGCTTTACCAGCGCTTTCCTTTGTACCTTGTACGGATTAGATGAGTTTCGCTGAACTAAATGATTTTGGATTACCGTCGCGACGAAAGTAGTTAAATTTTACAATTAGATATCAAACTGAATTAACAATATATTACTAGAATGATTATCATTTATTTGTTAAATATAGCAACATTCATTAATTGATCAGGACATAGGCTATTTTTAGCCTGGAAACCGAACAATAGTATAAACACTATATCGTAAGAATAATGTTATTGTTTATGTATCTTATTTAACTGTATTAGCTGGCGGATAACCACGGCCAAAAGCGGGTATGCGATATACTATAATTGTTAACTACACAAAGAGCACTCCGATTCAGAACTACAATTTGTGGACCATACAAAGTGTTATCCCATGTGGTGGGATTTGTAACGGCGTCCGTAACAACTACCCCCATACGTCAGCCACACCTTTTTCCTATAATGTTCAGATCGCAGCAAAGTTATACTGATAACTTTTGCAGGAAATTTGATTATTCACAGATAGACCAAATGAAGATGATGAAAGGTTGTTAAGAATATTGCTATGGTTAGAAATGGAACTCCATTAGAGTAGTTTAAAGATCCATTGACTTCTAAAACAAATTTTCCAATATATTTCATAAGTATGGCATATAATTCGTCACCTGAAAACTAGCGTCCGTATGTGTCGCATCAAATGAGGTGTCAGCCGATAGCATCTGGGTCAGAACCCGGATGCTGCCGTCTGAATTTTCTGACATTACTTCCACCTGTCAATTACATAAGTAAATGCAGGACTTCAGACACATCCAGAAATAACCGGAGTGTGTAGCTGTTCATATGTGAACATTGTGCTATCTACAGGATATTTCTCTGTGTAACTTAGCCATCAGTTGTAAATCGTATTTTATGGTAGAAGAGTCACGCTGATTTAAGCATGAATGGACTGGCTCGACTGGGACGGTATTACCGTCTCACAGAAGACCAACATAAATTGACAGCATTCGTGCCATCGTATTTCGTTGGTAAGTGTGAGACCAGAAGTCCAATGATACAGAAGTATCTTAATAGGCCACTATGTGTAGTGTGGGTCACCATGCGGCATTATTGTATTGTCTGCATTCGGTCATGCTTTCCATCAGGTAGAATAGAGACACTCTGACAGGGCCATGAAGAAAAAGGTCGCTAGTGTTTCGACCGACAGGTCCGTTCAAGTGTATTTGAATAAAACAGCTACTGTTTGATTCATCCTACTGTGGCGACTTCCACATACAGCGCAACAACATAAAATATATACAGCGCCATGTACCGAAGAAACATCGAACTACGGAGCAAGGAAGAAAACTAAGAAACTACCAATCCTTAATCGCGCAATAGAAGTTCTCGCGCCGATTAACATATATACAACTTCCCAACATCAACCGTTGGGCAGTGGCCCGCCAGGCATGATCACCTCGCCTGGTCGGAGGATCCTCCCTTTGTGTTGGAGGGACATGACCCTGTTCCTCCACACTACTAATATAATGTAAAAGTTTGTGAGGATGTTTATTATTTTTTCACTTAAAAATTACTGAACGAATTTGTTAATATAGCTTATACAACAGAACAACACATAAGCTACTATTTGTCGCGATAATCGACACAAACGCGGGCGGAGCCGCGGGCATAAACTAGTAAATCATAAAAACAAAAGATTTTAAGGACAAACTGACATTTGTTTATATGATTTTATAAGTTTTATTTTCAGTTACATATTTACATTTATTAAAGGATAATTAAACGAAAATAAAGTAATAAAACAGTTCAGGACTTCAAATAGTATAGAACTTCTCAAGTTTGAAAACCGACTATAACATTATTGTTTGTCGATGAATGGATATGTTTGTTTCGTAATATTGTTGTGGTGGGATTATCTTTTAACTGCCTGTTTAAAAAGATAATAAACGACGAGATAAGGTGTTTTAGTAGCTGAACCGCGCAAATACGTCTGTGTTTATTCCAAAGACATAATTTTACTTCGTTTTTGCAACCTTTTTTCAGTAGTGTTCCGTTTCTGTTGGTCATAGCGTGATGTTGTATAAACTTCAACGATAAATAGACCCTCCAGCATTATAATTTTCTTGCAGATGGAATCCGAATCTCATGAGATTAGCTTAGATTAGCTAAGTAAAGGACATTTTCATCACTATTAACTCGAATAACCGAGTCTTAAAGCAAAAACACTTAAAAAGCTTAGCAACTATGGCAGTTCAGAGTGCAAAGTAAGTAATTAGTGCATCGTTAAGGACTATTACTAAGTAAGTATCTTCGCATTTGGCCCTTGCAGCTTAGTCAGTATAACATTCGCTTTTACTGCATACTAATTCTAGACTGGGACTATAGTTATTATACTAAAGTTAAGAGGTATAAAAACATTCATATTTACTGAAAAGAAAAAATCACTGTTATTCTCACTGCTATTTCGTAACAAGAAAAAGTTGAAAAAAACTATAACCTTGTGATAAAAAAAGCCCATCTCACCCGGGCCATAATTATACCGGTTTCAATGAAATTTCTTCAGTAGTTTATACGCTACGGTGGGACATATAAAACTTATAGACTTCCAAAACTATACCTTAAAAATATTTGGAATGAGCATCACCTGGTTCAGTTGTGATTGTAAACCGTCGAATGGACTCAATTGATTGAGCGGATAAATATTTTTTTGCATTAATAGCCAATTAAAAATTATGGCCTGCCTAAATTTAATATTTTTTTATATGAACTAGTATATTTAAGATTACTTACTTTATGTTTAATATATGTTGCAAGAACTTATACTAATATACTTTTTCCATCTTTTAATGATGTTTTCTTTGTGTAATACATGTACCTATATGTATTAACAAAAGAAATGTCAGTCAATATAGTCATAGTACAAGGTATGATTCGTTTGAAACTGGATGGCACTGTGTGCTAAATGTCCAAAATAATTATTATGCTTTTGTTAGTCCATAAATACTCCATATTGGTTTAATATAAAACTAGTTACCATGGGAGAGCCACGCCACGAATGGGCCGGTTCGGCCGGAGTGATACTACATCCTCACAGAAGACCGGTGTGAAACAGCGCTTGCGATGTGCTTCACCGAGGGTATGAGGATACCGGAGGAGCACAAGCCAAACCCTACCCCCGTCCCCCAAAGGCCGGCAACGCGCTTATGACGCCTCTGATATTGCGAGTATCAGGCGGTGGTAATCGCTCACCATCAGGCGATATGTCTGCTCGTTTGATACGACGCTTCGTTTTTAGGCTTTGCGTCATCCAAGAATTCTCTTTTTGTATGTTTATTATATTCTCAAAAACGTTGAACATTAAAATATTTCCGTGTATTTAGGGTGCCGATTTTTATTACTGGTACCCATATTTATGAGTCTCGCGTCGCGGAGTTTAAAATTTAAAAGCGGAGGTCGTTAGAAATACTCTTTAGGTATGGTGTGCATCTCATATGTATCTGAATATTAAGTGGTTGTAACCAAATACGATAAAAAAGTTGTCATCCTTGATTTTGTCCTATTTTAGATGAATAAACAGGTATCATTAAATGATATTTTGTATGGCGTGTCTGGCTATGGAATTGTGTTGCTTCAGATTTATATTCTTTTACTATATTATCTGTCAAGATACGGCTTTATCGTACACAAATAAATGACATTAGAGTATCTGTTTGTAATCTTAAAATAACCGCTTTTTATTAAATGCATATGTATGTATACGTGGCACAAACCAAAATAACATTATTTTCAATTTTTGTGTGTCTGTCTGTTTGTTCCGGCTAATTTCTGGAACGGCTGGACTCATTTTGACATAAATTTCACTGGCAGAAAGCTGATCTGATCTGGTATCATCATATAATGGCTTCTTTTTTAGACTAACATTTCCCCGCGACGTTACCCGGGATAACTGTTGTACTGCGGGTTAAACTACGGGACTCAGTCTGTAATAATGTAATAACTATAATAAGGATGAAAAGTTTATCCTTGTAAGGTTATAGGGGTGGGTAATCACTGGATCTACTGAATTATTTTAGAGAATTCATTTACTAATAAAAAGCTGCCTGGTGAAAATTATGTACAGAATACAAGAGAAGTGGACACCAAACATATTGCGAATTCAATAGAACAATGCAGCATGGTAACACACCATACTATAACTATGGCGGCTTATTGAGATGTCACTGCATTTTCAGGCCTCATACATGTAACTTTAATCTATTGCAAAGAGTCAGTACAGTTGTTATGTCTGCAATTTCTTAAAATTAAATATAACAAGATTATTTAGGATAAAAACACTTGGATGAGGAAGTTTGCACGGTGATCGATCAAACGGTGTCAGAGTTTAGTAGGCTTCAGGGACGGTGACGTCATTTGTTTGGGACATATTCCAACGATCGCTAGTACTTTTTTCGCAATTTCCATGACAATGAATAATGCGAAGTAATTACAAGAAAGAAAATCAACTAAATAGACTATTCGAATATTTACGACATGTGTTAATCTAATAAAAAGTTCGGTTTTCCGGATTTTCCATTTTTCATTATCATACCTTCGTCGTAAACCATAAAGAAAGGTAGGGTTTTTGTAAAAATAAGCATTGGAGAGTTTTAATTTGATTCTATGAATTATACTCCGAATTGTCAATCCCTTTTTATAAAGAATACGTAACTAATAATGATAGTGTAATTAATAATAAAAAAAATTCTTTTTGTTGCAGGTAAGCTTTGGTGACCCCAGTTGGTGATAACTGGCCCCAAATAAAACAAAGGCCGTAACGACCGAACGTAGAACAATTTATGGCAAGATATAAATTTCGCGAAAAAAGTTCTTTCGATGGCAAATATCGTCTATACAAACTGACTGACGTTTGGGTTCGAATCCCCGATCGGGCCAAATGTTTGTATGATCTGCAAATATTTGTTACGGAGTTTGGGTGTTTTCTGTGCATAATATGTATTTATTTACAAAAAAAAGTATATATGTATTTATATCAGTTGTCCAGTACCTATAATACGAGATATTTTTGGTTTAGGACAATATAACGTTGTGTGTTAATGTCCAAACATATTTATTTATTTGTATAAATTTGAAATTTGGTCGGTAGGTTTCTTATAGGGTGTAGACATACGTTAAGAACGGATTTAATGAAACTCCACCCCTAAGGGGTAACACAGGGGTTGGAAGTTTATATGCTCTGTAGATAGTGTGGTGTACTAATAATGCATCTTTAGAAACCAACGCCTTTTGGGGTTAAAACGGAGCATGGTAGTTTGTATGAAGGTAAAATGTTAGTGAAGTTAAAGTAATTATGGCAGAAGGATTTCTAAATATATTTAAATGTTTTTTCATAAAAACTAAACTTAAAGTATAAACGGTACTAACAAACATAAAAAATCAATCGTTTGTCTGTCTGCCGATCTATCTAGAACGGCTGGGTCGATTTTGACGGGACATTCACTGGTAGATAGCTGATGATATAATTCGTTACTTAGGCTACTCCTTGTTAGAATAGCTTCGCCCAAAGGTCACTTTGTTGTTGTACCGCGGGAACCACCACAAGGGCACAGCTATTAGTGTATTATCTTTTATTCCATGACTTGTTTTAAGAACTACATATAACATTATGTAATGTTTATATAGACGGACTAACTAGTGCAATGAATTTGTTTATATTCCCTTATGTAAGCGACATGCAATTGTTATAAGAAAATAAAGGATTATTACACAGAACCACCACACATAAATAAAAATGGATTATTCTTGAACTATGAATTTTAAATGATATTAAAAAACTAACAACTTATTATTATTATAAGGAGGGATGTTTTATTTAAAGATTAAAATATAGTTGTTGACATACCCAACAGTTGAACTAAACGGTTTGATACCTCGTTTTTAGTGAGAGTCGCCAAGGTTTGGAACGACCTGCCTGGGTCTATTTTGCCTGATAATTTGAACTCTGGAGCCTTTAAGAGTAGAGTGAACAGGTTTCTTTTGGATGGGCGTGTACCACCTTCGTCTTAATCTACACTTTCCATCAGGTGAGATGGTAGATAAACGCCTATTCCATTACAAATCATCATAATCATCAACCTATCGCAGTCCACTGCTGGACATAGGCCTCTATGGCATCTCGCATCCAGCTCTTGCCAGCCGTCTTGCGCAAATCATCGCTGCACCTGGCCTATGGACACCCCACACCACGTTTGCCGAGACGCGGTCTCCACTCAAGAACTCGTACTCTATTACAAATATATATATAAGATTATGTGCAAATAATTAGCTCCACGCGTACGAAATCGTGGGTGACCGCTTGTACTCGAATAAAGAAGATGTATAAATATATATAGAGCGAGTCTCCTCGCTTTATTAGCGTCAACATAAATAAATACGTCACTCTAAAGCATGAGTAAGACGGTAGGTCGCTAACCGTCTTCATTTTACGACGCATTAAACTTTTAATTTAGTCTTAATCGCTCGCTCACCGATTTTTAGTGTTAATCGTAACATTGATGGCGCGTCTCGTTATTTTTATTTGTACAGCTCATTTTGTACTGCACCCAGATTCTGTATTAGTGTGTTGTTCTATGCATGTTTGAGATACGAAAAACTTTTTTACTAGAACGGATGACATGTTGGTGTTCGTGTTCATGTTTACTTGCTGTCGTAGTATACATGTCATTAAATGCAAAGTTTGCCTGGAACCGGTGAAACGGCCCTTTATTTCCTAAACTAGTTACGAGTTATTTGTGTTACATCGAGTGACTGAGGATACTAGAGGTGCATACCCTAACTGGCTTTGCTAACCTTAGGGGGAAGGAAGAAGGAGATGGAGGCCCTCCATCCCCATTAATGTCCATGGGCGGCGGTAATCGATTAACACCATTCCATAACAAAAAACACGCTAGCCAGACGGATAGGCTTAAATAAATAAATTAACACCTTTTCACTAAATATAAAATATATAGAAGCAACCACGAGACGGGACCTTTACTGGCAGAAGGCTGCTGTTATGAACGAGTACGAGTATTTTATTTTTTAATTTTTTTAGAATAAAAAATTAGAACAAAATTAAAACCAATGACATAAAGAACAATATCCTATTCAAAAGCAACAAAATCGGCGGGTAAGAAATACTACGGTACTCAGAAAGTATTCAATATTAAGTTACAAACACAACGAATGATAGTGTTCATCCCTCAATATTTGTGGATATTTTTTCCTTTGTGGGAATCAAACCACTAGTTTGCCAACAGGCCAGTTTATTTATTAAAGACATGATTATACCCAAGTGTGTATTTCGGGGATGTAGGGATACCCTACTAGCTTCGGGTCTCGACGGGACCCTTTTTCAACAAGTCAAACTGTGTTAGGTCAAATGGAATACAAACTTACTTTATGGGCCGCACGGCTACAATCGGCTTCTTCGGTTTTAAAAAAGGTGGCCTGGTTTGTGGCGTTGTTAATAAACAGCATTTTTTCCTTTTCATCTAACAACAAGATTTCGAATTACATTTATATCGAGATACGAGAAAATGTTTTATTATTTTATAGATTCATAAACTAGAACTATTTTAGTAATATGTTGCTAACATATTACTCTCCTTTTTAGGCTTACTTATTTGAATTTATTCTTTGGAATAAGTCCAAGCCAATAAATGCGGAATGGTATTGGCTAATAATGCTCATAAAACAAACTTTAATCATTAAATCACAACCCATTTATTTCACTTACCGAATACATTATCCGAACGATTTTAAAGGGACCATAAACGGTTCAAATGTTCTTACTACTTGAGATTATTTTCACTTACTCCCGCATCCCGTTAAGGTTTACGATGCCGAGCTCAGTGCAGTATAACCGATATTTATTCGTCGGTTTTTCGTTTGTTTACGGTTTATTAATGGCGTGCGTGGAACGGATAAGCTTGAATGGAATCGGTTTTTTGGGGTTATTTTTAAATCGATATTTTGTATAAATTTAAAGATGTGGGGTTATAAAGTATTTCGTTAGTGTATTCGAAATATAAGTTAAAATGAAATAATTTTCGCATGTGGGTTTCAAATGATGTAGGTAATTGAAAATAGCTCACCTGTTTAACCTGTAAAAATTGGTTTCATAGTTTCGCAGATCTTCGTGAGCAACATCATTTATTCTGTGTGGTCTTCTAAAGGTGGTCTTTCCTTTAAATAACTTTTTTCACAATTGTTTAAATTCAATTTTAACTTGAAAATATTCAAAAAGAGTCCAATTTACTACAGAATTCGTACAAGTAAATTCATAATACTGGTATTCTTTGAATGTGACTTCGTGACTTTGCTGTTCTAAAAAACTTCTTTTAAACTTAGAAAGGTACTTACTTTTGCAAAGAGACCGACCAGTATAAAATCGTTCAAATACGTCTCAGCAAAGTTTTAAAAGTTGAAGTCGATTTTTTGTGTTTTGTTGTATTGTATGGTTGGTATACTTTTTACGAAGATTAGCTTGATGTATAAAATCGATATGATTGAAAACCTTACCATCTAAATCCATGTTACCTACTACTATTAAATAAGAAAAACTTTGGAAAGCTTACCACGAAAAGTACTTTACTAAATGAAAATGTATAATTAAGAATATCTAATTACGACATTTTCATTTTGTATTTACTCCGTGTACTAAACGATGGATGTTAAAATTATATTGGGGATTTTTATTAATAATTATGAGCCTGAAAGTCTAAAGAAAGCCTAAAGACGATCACGAGAAGTCTCTCTTGATCTTCTGTGATTGGGTTGTACCGGCTCGTTCGTGCTGAAATCAGCGTGGTTGAACTATCCTTAGATTTTGCTTTATGTTGAAATTTAATCGCAAACATTTAGAACAGAAAAATGACTTTCTTTGACTATACATACAAAATCAATTCGAGCTAGACTGTATAAAAATTAGATTAATTGTTACCAATATATTAAAATAAAATTTGCATATAGAATACATAGTATTTTTTGTTATTCTGAAATTAATGCATGCAATTTGTTATATTTGATTTAATCTGAGGTGATAGATGGCGTTCTCAGATCGACCTTGACATTTACTAAAACAGTTTTATAATAAAGTTAAATAATTGAGTTCGTTGTCCGATTTAAAATAAATCTTCATGGTAAAAAACTATGCAAAAACTGTATGTGCAAGAAAGACATGCAGGCGTTTAATAAAAAAATAATCTATTGTCTCTGGAAAGATTTTACCGATTTTGATAAGGGTTTTACTGGTAAATAGCTGATGATATAAGAAGTAACTTAGGCTCCTAAAGCTACAATAACAACAACCGCAGGTAATACTGCGAGGCGTAGCTAATAAGAAATAATTACTTAGTGTTTTACTACAAATTTTAACACGAGTACGGCTAAGCCAATAAAAAGTACTGTCAAAGATTTAGAGATTCAGGACTTAAACTAAACGACAACACGCGTTCAACCGCTTCACGTCGTCATGTGCACATTTAAGAAATAAAATTAATATTCATCGTCATCATCATCATCATCAGGCTATCGCAGTCTACTGTTGGACATAGGCCTCTCCAATTTCACGCCACTCAGTTCGATCTATAGCATCTCGCATCTAGCTCCTGCCAGCCGTCCCGCGCAAATCATCGCCCCACCTGGCCTGTGGACGTCCTACACTACGTTTGCCGAGACGCGGTCTCCACTCAAGAACTCGTTTACCCCAACGGTTATCGGTTCTTCGGCAAATGTGGCCAGCCCACTGCCACTTCAGCTTGCTAATCCTGTGGGCTACGTCGATGACCCTGGTTCTTTGTCAGATCACCCGATGTGATCCCTTAGAGAAACGCCAAACATAGCCCTCTCCATAGCACGCTGAGCGACTTTGAACTTGTGGACCAGTCGAACCGTAAGTGTCCACGTTTCGGCTCCGTGTGTCATTACGGGTAGGACGCACGCATTGAAGACTTTCGTCTTTAGGCACTGTGGGATCGACGATGAGAAGACCCGACGAAGTTTCCCAAACGCTGCCCAATCTAGCTGGACTCTTCTGTTCACCTTGTCCTCAAAGTTGTTTCTATCTAGCTGCAAAGTCTGCCCGAGGTATACATATTTTTGAACAACTTCGAGAACGGCACCGTGTACCGCAACCGGTTCCGGTAGTACATGTTCATTGAACATGACCTTGGACTTGTCAAGTTCATCCGTAGGCCAATGCGCACAGAAGTGTCAGCCAGGTCGTTCAGCATCTGTTGTAGCTCCTGCAGCGTCTGCCATGATGACGATGTCATCTGCCAATCGCAAGTGAGAGATGTACTCGCCATTGATGTTGATACCGCGTTCTTTCTTCTTTCTTTCTTTCTTTTTAAAATTAATATTACATTATCAAAAATAAAAAAACGGAACCTAAATAATCACACATATTAGTACACCGCACATACTCGTATAATAGCGGTTTAATGCCTAACATTATCCAATACTCTACCTAATATTAATTCCTTGTCGTATCTCCTAATCCATTAAACATCACATGTTTTATGAGTTAAGTAGTAATGAAAAATGGAATAGCTTTTTTCACTGTTTATGGCGCGTCGCCTGATCATGAATATTCATCAATCAATTGGGTGAATTTCGTCCGATTACGTCATTGGCAGTCGGATGGCCTCGTCATACGGGTTTTGAATACGAATTGCTATTTGTCTAAAAGATCTGATTTTACCAAAGAGGATAATGAAGCTTTGCTTGTTAAAATAGTTTAAATAGAACAAATAAATGGCATTGTTCAGACTGTAGTAGGTTTTATTCTATTCGGGGTGGATTTTCGTTGTAAACATAAAGTTCGCTGTCTTCCTGTATACTCAATTTTTGCATTACACTTGAATAATTGTATATTTTAACAAAACAACTATAACACCAGAACTTAATATAAAAACATGGGGAGTTGGACTAGAGGCTAACTTGTGCAATGTTTGTATAAGTAGCATTTGTCCATGGCTATGTATATGTCGGTTACCGTGGTAAATAGTAGCGTACGTTCTTATCCAAGGTACAGTCGAACTCCATACCGAATTTAATCATTCATTCGGTTTTGCGGTTTAGTCGTAAAAGCTTAACAGACGGAGTTACTTTCGAATTTATTATATTTTATTGGATAATATTTTTTTAAATTGAGGGATACCAACGACCTAACCTGCATTTGAAGTTTTTTATGAATTCCAAATTGTATAATTTACATATAGCCTATAATTGTAAATATGGGCAGAATGTAAATCGTACTTCTACGCAGATATCTATTCGATATATACATATAAATATCTTAAATGACTTCGTGTTTATAACTTTTCATCAACTTGAATAAAAAGATAATCTTTTTTATCGGTATTGATGGTACTTGCTAACTTATATAACTTTTATTTAATCAAACTTTTAATCATCTTTTGGGTATCGGCTTTTAATAGCGCCTCGTTTATTTAAGTTGTTGCTTTGCTCATTTATTTTGTGTACACCACTGATAAGATGTTAGGTTTTAGTAAAGATCACGATTTTATTCTTGATTATTTTAATAGCTTTTACCTGCATCTCCGCCCGCTTTCATGTGTATGTATGTTCGGATGAATTATAGTATATAACACTAACAAATAATGTGGCTTACTATTGGTGAAACTATTTTTAAAATCAGTTCAGTAGATCTAGAGATTACCTACTTAAAAACTCACAAATTTTACCTTCTCATAATATTAGTATATGTTAAAAAAGTAACCGAATGGTTTTTATCGAAAACAAAGAACCTGCGTAAACTAGACGATTATAGCTAGGGATATTGCATGTGTTAGATGAAAAAAGCATTGAGACTGTAGTGGCTACTAGAATAAGTATAGTTCTTATATATAGAGTATGTGTATACTAGGTACGTTCCTTGCACTAGCCACTGTCAGGTTGACTTATCTCCTCGTTCTCTCATCTTCTACTCTTGCCCGCATGTTGGTGGGTTATCGCGGTATAAAGAGAAGCCCGAGTAATTCCTCAAGAATCACTGTATCTTCATGCCAATTTGCATTGAAATCAGTGCATCGGTTTAGTGTTGAAGGCGGAACAGACAGACAAAGGTAATTCGAATATTAGTGTGAATTGTGACCTGTATCAATAAGTTTATTTTGTTTTTGTTCTTTGATATACAATTGATGTTTAAATAAAAACTGGAATGCCCCTAGGTATTATATTTTACGATATCATTTTCAACGTATTCACAGTGTTATCGTCGAAAGCGTTTTAAACATTTGTGCTGGTTGAAATAATGTTGATAACGAATAGCGACCTCAACAGTTATCCCAAGTCATTATGTTGTACTGAAATGGTTGAAAATACATATGATAATACGCTTTTGCCTGTGCATTCGCCCCAGTGTATGATGGTTTCAGGGTCAATCTATGTCCTTCCTCAAGAATCAAAGTATCTTTATGCCAATTTCCATTGAAATCGATGAAGCGATTAGGTTGTTAAGACTTAATAGATAGGTAAAGTTACCTTGGTACAGATTATGAAAGTATACATTGATAATAATAAATATTTACAGACAACACCGCCGCTCCTTGTAGTAACAAGCTAAGCAAAGCTTGTGTAATAGGTACTAGACAACTGATATAAATACATAAATACTCATTAATTTGTAAATACATATGTATTATAAGTAGAAAACACCCAAACTCAGAAACAATTTTTCGCAGATCATACAAACATTTGGTCCGACCCGATATTCGAACCCGAATTCGTAAGCAGACCAGTCGTATACGCGAGCAGTACACCACCGAGGCAGTCAAAAGAGCTTTTATATTAGGTAATATCTTTTTTGAACTTTCGAGCACTCTAGTTTTTTTAACATACTACTACTTTTTCATAGCCCTTTACTTCCCTCAATCTTAAATTGATCATATTGATGCAATTCTACGCATAAACTGCATGAAACAATTATGGTCAACCTTCCGTGGGAGACCTTTGTTCGGCGGTTAACGGCGATAGGTTGTTTCGAATTAAACACAGTATGTTACAAGTATAAGAGTATTTAGGATTTGATTTATTCTATAACTTATATTATTATTATTTTATTATGATGCAGAAGCATCACTAGGGCGACATGGTGTGGTCACCATGCTGCGTTGTTACATTGTGTGCATTCGCAATGAGTATGGTGACCACCATTTTCGGATTCTTCTTATGCTTTCTATCAGGCAGAGTAGAATAACTTTGGCAAGCTTATACATAAAAAGAAGGTAAGATTGTCACGTTCCATTCAAAATCAACTAGAAAAAGTTGACACGTATTTAGATTACTCAATTATAGATAAAAACAATATAAAATATTTTGCATCGTTGATTGCATAATTCAAAAGCCCCATCGACATTTAACTTTTAAAATTAAAAAGTAAAGATTAAATAAGTGTTGGTAAGGATACTTTTCAGAAGAAAATTAAATTAAAAGTCAGTCATATCCTTAAATAGCACCCTCGCCTTACAAAGTTATCAGGAAATGTAACATTATTAGCTTTATTTTTTTCGAAGGAAGTTTTTTAAGTAATTTGATCAGGGAAGTCTGTCTTCTGGGTCTCGGTAATTTAATATTATTTACTATAAGTTTTCAATTTAATTTGATACAATTTACGTCTTCATGTCTTCATGGTGAGATCGTTTCTGCCGCGTTGGTCTAGTGGAGTTGCGGGAGTCTGAAGCCAGTTGCTCCGTGGAAAAACTGATATTCAGGTAAAACTGGTCGAACTAGTAGCTGACCCCAATTAATCTTGGGAATAATAAAGTTTAGGAAGATGACGGTTAGTTTATTTCTATAACGGCGTCACTTCTATTTATTAAATTAGGAATGAATTTAGTTAAAGATATGTATGTCTTGTAGCACTAAAATAAAATTAAAGATTTAAGTCGACTGCAAAAACGATTCACGTCTTATTTTATTAACTTTCAAAACTTGTAATTGGTAAATAAATATCATAATTATTTTAGGCTCTGTCCCAGGGCAAAAACTACTCCCTCCGCCTATCGTGTTGTGGCACTCCGATTGTCTCTTCATACGATCAGACCACCATCCTTCACTCCGCTAGAGCAGTTATTCTGACAAATCACATACACGAGCCTATCCTTTAGACACTCGTACGTTTCGTCACCATATTTACTAACCAGAGCGCAGGTGCCATATGGCCAGGTATAAAAGGACAAAATAGAGTTAAGATAGCTTTACTACTACCATGTATTTAAATTTATCGTTTGCTAAAGAAAGCTAAATACATTAAAAAATACGTTCATTAAACTATCAAAAAGAAAACCACCATGTTTATTATGACGTAGTATTGGCACAGCTGTCCCTCAGCACAATATTTGATCTCCGACAGATTATTTATGTGAAATATATAATGCGCAATGTAATGCTTATTTGTAGTGTCTGTAATTTTATTGGTTTAACTGTGTGTTGATTAAACAATAGTTTTCTTATTATTTGTATAAATTTTCTTCGCACACTACATGCTCATTTAATTAATCGTAATCAAGACTATGATGTTAATACTTTATGTATCAAAGACATTACATTTTAAGTTTATTTATCATCATCACCACCCCGTTGCAATCCAATCTCACAAGACACACCACAAAGCCTGGTCTGTTACTTTTTGCTTCCAGTTACCGCCAGCCTTACTTGAGAAATATATATAAAAGTAGCAATATGTCGGTTTGGGATCAGGCAGCCATATGTGAAAGTGGCTAAAACCGGTTCCAACTGCCTACAAAGTAATTAATTCTTTGTCAACACGGCTTATCAGTGGTACATGCCTTATCTCAAACGTATGTACATATTACATATACTCGGATTGTATAGGATTTTAAATTCTGCCATGTTTTATGTGTATTTATAAACCTGTGTTAAGAGCAAGATGCTATGATACTCTTAGTGAAGGAGCCTATCTGTACCATACCATACTCATATTATGAGGGATGAATGGCACAAATATATCCATCCTCTAAAAGAGACTAGTAACGCATTTGTTCATGCCTAGTTTGTAGAAAATATTGAAGTTATTTCACGATCGTTCGAAAGAAATCAATATCATATGCTAGACCACCATTGTATGGGTTGGGTCATCATATTGCATTGTCTGCATTCGCGTGACCACCACACTTTATTTTGGCAGGATAATGTAAAAAAAAACAACTCGTAGTACAATTTCAAGAAAAGGCTCATTTTTTATTACCATACCATCGTTCATTCACCTTACAAAGTCTACGTCATTGTGTCATTTCACCAACCTTGTTATTACCTCTAATTGCGTAGAAGCCTTTCCTGTTACCCCACAAACACAAAGCGCCAATCCCAAATCGACAATACACTCTGCACAATACCAAACACAGTCTCTTTCATCAAAACCTTGTGCTAATAATTACTATTGTTTTGAATTACATAACTAGCATTAATTTGTTATTGAAGTAGAGAGAGATATTTGGCGAAACCACGCAATTACAGTTTAAAATAAAGCATCTAATTTCATTAAAGGAAGAAATAAAAAATTACATTATAAATAATTTCGTTACCGTCATTATCTGATCATCTCTTCTATTCGATTCCTTTACAAGTCCTTAGTCTTATATGTCAATACGTGAAGCATAAACTTTGGATCCATTATAAAGAAAATTACGCGAAGGGAGGAATATGAAATTTGACGCAAGTAAAGATTAAATTGAGGAGGTATGCAAGCAAGAAATAAATAACAAATTATTATAGAATTTTGCCCACTAAATCTACAATCACTTCTAAGTACGCTGCTAATTCAATTTCTAGCCAGATTGTCATTCTGATTCTGTGTATTTATTCAATTGTGAATTACAATTTAAAACACAGTGAATACCGATGAGTATAGATGTGAATTTATACAAAAAAGCTGTTCAGGTACTGTATAATTCAAAACGTTGACCGTATCTATACAGTAAGAAACTTTTGTAAAATAATATAGTTTTAAAGAAATTTCGAAGTGAATATAGAAGTATTGTTGTACATGTGGACCTAGTTAACATTCCACAGCGGTCTGTCTGTCTTCGACGCCTAAGCCCCTTGGATTCGGCTATAGACCGAGATTTGGACTATTTTTATCGGCCTATTTCCGAACAATTATCGGAGCAGACATGTTCGCTCAAAATAATTTGATAACAACTGTCTCTGAATTGCTTTTTTACGACACTCTTTTACAAGTCGTAGTAAATTTGTGTGTAATGTTTATTAGCGGATACGTGTTTGTAATGCTTAAATATTTGTGTTTTATTTTATATGTAATGTAACAGTAAATGTAAGTATGTCTTTTGAAACACATTTATTATAATAAACTCAACTCAGATGCTATGAATAAATATATGTGTATCGGAATGTATTTTATTAACATGTATGCTACGGGCGGTTAAACTAACGGACGGGTCTACAGTCCCATTAGCGCAGATGCAAGTGTTTCTCCCCGATTCTCTTCTGCCATTATTGATTAATGTTTTGATTTGACCACATGACTTAGCGTTGAGATGACGTCATTTCCATACGTTTATTACTTTTCTATAAATGTTTACATATGTAGAATGTCTACTTGCCTAGGGGAGTTGATGTTTAGTAACTATGGCTGCCAATTACTCCTGGAATTCACATGTGCATTTTCGGTTTTGAGTCCCTTCAGAATGAAAGACAAATCCAAAACCCCTCCTGGGTTTGGGATCTGGTAACCTCACTTACTTTGTGAAAAGCCACAAAAAATTATATCTCCCCTGCATGTCTCCTACGGTCACAAACATATGATACGGTTAATAGTGCTAGTTCTGTTGTTACAAAACTCGCGAAACTAAATTATAAGTCACTAAAATAACTTATGTATTAATGTACAAATTTCAGAATTTTAAAGATTGATTAAAATGGTACATGTCACACAAAAAATAGTCCTATTGATGTTTCCAACCATTCGACGGGTCCGGGTATAGTCACTCCCATCTCAGGGACTCGCATTAATGGTTATGGGTCACTGAGATGTACGTTTGCCTGAATCTGCAGTTTCTCTCAATATCACTCTCGCCGTATATATCCTTTTCCTATACCGACTAACCTACTTCAATTGCCTATCCTATCTTACATTCAGGTACATTCTTAAGAAAGATTAACGTCCCTTCACGTTAACACACTCCGCCCACCCCAATAAAGTCATGAAAAGGTTAAGCAGATGTTGCTTAATAATGATACCCAGAACGATGTAAGAAAATAACTATTTTAATGAACACTCGTATTTTCATTTGCCGCGAAGGTCATCGAACTCATCAGCTACCCGCTTGTATTTTAAAATCATAACATTTTTTTTACCCCGAGATACAGTTTACACTAGTTCACGGGTCAGAGAATTCACATTTAATATGTGTATAACTTTGTGTTAATAAATAAATAAATATTAAAGAACATCCTGTGTAGAAATCGAAACCACAGCTTTAGGTGATAACAATGTACTAGAAATACATATTCTATACGAGTTTTTTTTACATTGATTAGCGTATGTATTTGCCGTTCAAGAGGTCTCTGGTTGATCTAAAAATTCGGTTTTTCTTCTCTTGGTAGGTCCCACTTGTCATGAACATCTATGGTAATCGTTAATGGGAAGTCAGTGTCGTCAAATATAATGACAACTAAGTGGATGTGATGGGATGTATGGGAACCAAAGGATACAGAACGTAACACAGATAGAAACTTAGAATTTTGAAGAAGATCTATTAAACCACAGTGATTGAAAAAGGTCGAATGACGAATGTAAATAAAAAAAACAAACGTACGCGGATTTTCATGTATATAAAAACAACAGTTACTCGCCGTCATTATATTTTGTTGCTTCAAACACAGGTTAATTCTGAAGAACTTTAGGTTGAATTTAAATTGTTACTGAATTATTTATTAATTATTATAGTCGCCGCCAATCACTCTGAGAGTAAGAAACCCGGTATCTTGACGTTTCTGAACCTCAGCTTGACCCCGCAGCCAGTATTTCTAAGCGGATTCTGTATAGGTATAGATTAAGACCACTTATAATTTTAAAACAGCCAACGCACCTGTGTGTTTACACATGTCGAGGGTGTTCGTATTACAATAATTTATAGTACCAACGTCTGAACGCTGAACAAAAACATTTATTATAAAGTATTAATAGTATGAAAGCATTTCTAATTATATTAATTTCTCCTATACCGCCCTTTGCCAATCTAAGTCGTAACTGTCAACAATTGGGTCTTCAAACGTAGGTACTTACACTCGGTACCTGCCTTACATTTTTATGTTATGTTATATTGTATGTGTATAGATCATTAATAAAAATGCTCTACAAATATAACATTTTAAAGCTGAGGAGTTTGTTTCTTCGTTTGAATGCGCAAATCTACTTCATATAGTCCATTATATGAGTTACTATATTGGTTAATTGTTCACATTGGCATTGAAACTTAACTAAAATTCTCAGTATGTTTGTGTTTATTTAATAGTTTGGAATGAGTTTATAAAGGTAACAGTACTGTTACTGGTGGCAAGGAAAAACTATTTGAAGGTCATGCCACACACGGGCCAAGTCGAACTGAGTGATTCCATGGCTTTACAGAAACATATACCTCTAGGTACAGTGTGCATGTAGTGACGGATTGACAGAGCAATATTTGTGGAACATACAAAGTGCTGTGAAGGTAGAACCCACAACACTTATAGGAGAGAGTGACTGATATATATATACCACTGCTCTATCAGAGTATTCGCCATCAATATAACTATGTTCTCAACGTAATACACACCGCATAATAATAAATAGGTATTCTGTCATGTCAGAGTTTAAATGGGTGACGTCGTGTATGTTTGTCTCCTCGCAACGCCAGAACAACGTTACGATGTATGTGTCGACCCTCAACGCATGTCATAGGTCTTTGAACCTTTGAATACAAACGTGCGTCTATGAACATGTCTGGTCCTTGAATAAATTATATTAGTTGCAAAAAATACATTATAAAGATTTCGCAATAAATCATTTTAATAAAAACTGTCTTGACACTTTACTAGAACGTTGCTATCATTCAAATGTTGTCGACCCTAAAGACCTTGGCTTTTTTTTAAACAGCGGGCATACAAGGTTTTTAGTGACCTGATGTTTAATACTACCACCGCTCCCGGAACTCTACAAATCAAGAGTCATAAGGGTCTCGCGCCCCTACGAGAGTTGACCTCATATTCTCAGTCACTTTGTGGAAACTGACTAAAGGATTCAGATACAGTCCACTGCAAAAAATAGACCGCAACTTAGGAAAGGTTTGGTGTATTATACCACGTTGGCAGGACGTTAGTATAGGGTTTGTTTCAAGGTTTCTTTCTCTTTGCATGTGTTCTTCTGCGTAATTTTCTCCCTTAGTCGCTTTTAACGACACTCATGGGATGAGTCTAGAAACCTTGACATTCTGTATTCTTAATCCATTACCATACTCACAATACTCTAGAGGATACTGCCATCAACATCCTTTAGATAAAAAATATACCTGACAACACATTTTCTTCGCGTGGCAACCCTACAACTGTGCATAAGTAAAAAGAACCTTTTTATTCTCTTCGGGATTGATTGTAATTCAACCAGACGTGTTTATGTATGGTCTGATTACGTATTTATTTATGTTCAAGCCTCTGTCAGCCATGTTGTTTTATTGTTACGTACACATTGGCAAGTTTCTGATTCTGTTATTGAGTCAATAAAGAATGGGGTCCCAATGCGCTATATCTATATTTTCTTTCGGGCATCTTAGTCTTTGTATGAAATGTTGCTGATTCTGTTGCTCGAAAATGCTCTAAACAAAACTAAAAATCACTAAAAAGTAAGATAAGTCTTGTTAAATGACATTCTAAACGCCGTTAATTGACAAAAATTCGATATGTTATACTAAAAATAATAAGAGAAATTGTAGTCAAGTAAAGTTACGCAGTATCAGTAAGAAACAGAATAAGCCACAATGGCCCAAAGCTTAAGCAGTATGTAAAGTTAGGCCTTGGTCACAGGCTGATTTAGCTTTGAATGCGGGACACCATACAAATATACATAGACTGTCAAATGATGTAGTTATCTGCCAGTGAAAGTCCCTTCAAAATCAATTCATTTGTCCCATAAATTAGCTAAAACAAACAGACAGGCAAGTAGAAAAAATATATGTAAGTACTTTCGTATACATTCAGTGAACAACTGATAGTTTGAAATTACAAACATACACTAATTTCATTTATTTATTTAGATTATAAAGCAGTAAACAGATAAGCGACTTAAAACTTCAACTTAGTTCTGGTATCAGCTGTTTTCCATCTGCCGAAACTATAAGAACAGAAGTTTAGATAATGGATTAGTTTCTTAAAGTATCGTTATCAAGTGTAATAACTGGTATTACGACACATTAACTACAAAATTTGGTGGAGCTCCATCTTCTCAAGTCATAATTTATAGGATTTTGTTGTGTAAATAATGTTTGTTCAAGCTTGGGAATAATGTTTGTTCAATCTTGGGAAGGATTATAAGACAAGCTATTGCCCGCAGCACCGCTCGCGTACACGATATTGAGGTAAAGAGTAGCTTTCGTTCTTCATCATAAATCTAAGTGTGTAGCTGTTTAGTCGTTAAAGCGTAATAGACTAAGACGTTACTTTCAAGTTAATAATATTATTATAGATTGTAGTTAGAAATTATTTATTTATTTCTTTATTTTATTACTGTACGCACAAATACATGCATAGGCGGACTTAATGCCCAAGGCATTCTCTGCTAGTAGACCGATTGGGCAATGCTGAGAAAAGATGAGGTAGATGCACATATGAAATACTACAATTAGCTCAAATATACTATGTACTAATATATTAGAAGAGACAAATATACACAGTATAATATATTCATAAATATACAAATATCATCATTATCACATCAGCCTTAAGGAGTTCACTGCTGAACGTAGGCCTCCCCCATTAATTTCCACTTCGACCGGTCGGTAGCGGCCTGCATTCAAACGGTCCATGGCCGGTGGCGAGAGCAATTTAACCGCGGGCGCGACCTTTTGCGAGGAAGTCATCTCGTAGAAGGAGGCGGCGAAGAAGGCCTGGGAGGACGACCTTCACTCGGACCCGATACATCGCCGGCGAACCGGGCGGCGGAGGCGCGCCTACCCCTCATGCCCTGAGTGTAGCCGCGGATGGGCGGGACGGGTTTTCTTCTCCATCCGCTTCACAGGCTAGCCGCGAGGGGGCGATGTTACGCGTGTGCCGTACGTCACCTAAATTGAGAGTTATTAACATCAGACGGTGCCCGTTTCAGTGCGGGCAGACGCTAGGTCAGGCCCGTCTCAGGCGCAGAGTGGCACACCGTGTGGCTTTAGTCGGTTCGATTCTGATACAGCGCCCCGCCGCAAACCCCAGTGTGGTGAAGGCCCGAAGCGGTTTCCACACGTAAAAGAAAAAGGCCTTCCTTCGCTGCGCTTGCCGTCACCAGGTCTCCACTCAAGAACCTTTCTGTCCCCTCGCCATATGGGCGTTCTCCGAATTATGTGGCTTGCGCACTACCACTTCAGCTTGCTAACTCGCTCAATCAATTTAATTTGACTATATATGTATAGTAGTGTATGTAGTATATTTAGCATAGCATTGAATTAGCAATTAATTTATACGTGTTTCAAGTTTTCCTTCTCTTTGGAGTGATGTTGTCATGTTGTAGTTTTTGTTAGACAAATGTTACTGATTAAAGTCTCTTTACACAGTCAGTTGAAAAGCTTAGATTTTCTGTACCCATATTCCTACGAAAAATCAAACAAAATGGGAAAAATACGGTTCGGAATAATCTTATTAATATGTCACAGAGCTGATCTAATTGAACATTACTAGTTACTCCAACAAAAGGTATTCTACAAAGGTTCGGTAAGTAGTTTCACCGAAAAGGCTTTTGTAACAAAGTAGTAAGGAGGTTGTACTCGGTTCGTAATAGTTGTAAATGATAGTTTCATTTACTTTTATATGCTTTGTGAACTATAATGGAGTTACATCTGTGTATTGGTATAAAATGGATTAACTTTTGGTATCGGTCTGCACGAAAGAATATAGTCACATTTGTGTCATTTTTTGGTTAGAAAACGTACTCATGTTAAATATCATGTTTTGGCTAAAAATAGTAATGACAACATTCAAATGCTAGAGCTAACTAATTGTTGATTGTCACTTTAGATCCGGACATAGATGTCCGAATCTAAAGTGACAATCAAACAATTAGTTACCCAGACACAATTCTTCTAATTCTGTTGTCCTTTCACTAAATTAAAACTTCTATCTACTCTTAAAAGCTGTTGATGATGATGATGAAAACTTCTCTAAAATTGACTTCTATTAATTAGCACATATTCTAAAAACTGATGACTAACACATATTTGTTGAGTGGCAACTGTAGAGTAGATTTCTTGAGCTAATATTTTTAGAAATTACTTATTAAGCTCAATCACTTCAATAATAATAGTAAAAATAATAGATCTCTTTATTATACACCAGATGCTACGTTAACATAAAGTTAGAGAAGTACAATTGGCGGCCTTATCGCCCGGAGGCAATTTCTTACAGGCAACGAATTGAATCAATTGAAACTTTTAATAGTAAAACCTACTTATAATTTATACAAAGTGAATTAGAAAATACGACATTAAAAGTTTAAATGTGTGGATTTAATATGGGATTGTTTAATATCCTTAAAAATAATAAATGCCGTGAAATAGGTCAAAAATAAATCTATATAGTCACTTCTCCCAAATATGTGGTCACAACTAATGTGTCCTGGCATCTTAAAATCACTACAAAATACCTTTTAATAATGAATACAACACAACCACGACACAGGACTCCCACGGCGGCGACTGCTTCAAGGGTATCCCGGCGACGGTAGATATAACAGCGGTCGTTAACCCAACAACATCGTGTAGTAAATTTCAAAAATGAAAAAAATATCCTATGGCTAAACTACTGAACTAATTTTATTTAAATTTTGTAGGTGGACTTGTAACATGTGCAGGTAGGTCTAGTTCAAATTAATGTCGTATTGTCACATCCACCCTGTAGATATATATAACCTGAATCACTAAGTTTGTAGTCGTAAGAAATTTAGTAAGACATAGGCACTTTTCGTTTAATGGAACACTTGCCCTTATTACCCGACTTCGGCGAAGCAAAATGTAACGATAGTTTGCCAGTCAATGTATGTTGTATGTATCTTTCAATAGCGTCTCAACTACAGATCCGATTTTAATGAATGAGGTGTCAATAAATCCTTAACAATGTTATATAAATTTCATGAAAAGTTTCTACACAGTTGCGTTATGGCTTATTAAACTGTTTTCTTGTTTCTTCAGTCAGTATCAGTAAAAAATCTTCATAAAAGCAAACGAACTTGTTTGTATATAATTTTATTACTCAATAAAATTCAAATATCGCTTTACGATATTATTCGGTTGATGTCCAGTACATTAAAGAAACCCATTTCTATGTTGGTTATTAAAAAGAATTAGTGCAACACGACATTTAACTTAGATGTTTCAGTTGAGAATTATTTTGCACTTAGCATATTTTAAGTTTTAAAAACATGATGTTTTACATATGTTTGTTGTTATAAGAAGTAAAATTCAAAAACAGAATAAAATAATAATATTAACACATAACCTACATACACATGGGCAGAGCAGCGAGCAAAAGCTAGTCATCATCAACAACCCATAAGGTCCCACTGCTGGGCTCGGGTCTCCTCTCAGGAGAGGTTTAAGGCCATACGTCCCCACGCTGGCCAAGTGCGGGTTGGGGACTGGCAAGACAACGTTGTGGCTACGTAATCTTACCGTTGGATGTTTTTTAAGCCGCCCGAAGGGCTCCAACTAAGCTTCACGACTGTTATCCTATGATAACAACCGGGACCGACTGCTTAACGTGACCTCCGAACCACGGAGACGCTCACGGTAACATGCCACCAGCGGTCACCCATCCAGGTACTGACCGCGCCGTCGTTGCTTGCCCTCGCTGATTGTTTCTAATCACCGAGTGCAACTGGGCTATGAGCGCCTCGTAAGTACTCTTATAAATGGAAAGTCCTCTATCTAAAATAACTGCTAACAATCACTTGACAAATTTCACAGACAAAAAGTTAGTTTCAAATTGTTCACGCTACTTAATTTTACTAAGACATTATTTTCTTCAGATATAATATTATTACTTCTAGGAAAACTTCTAATTATATCAAAATGAACTCGGCAGTGCCAACCCTGGGAATGTTACGTCACAATTTATAACTCCCTTGATATTTCTCCCATGCAAAGATTCAATGATACACAGCTAAATAAAACTAGCTGACGTGACCAGCCTACGAGAAATTCTACGCGATAGTGGGGAAATATTACACACGAATCCTTAGAACCAGTAATGAAAGTTTCTCAGTGAAGAAACTTTATGAAAGTATGCTTTCGGGCAAATGTAATATTCTAGGAGAGTACTTACGTATAGAATTGTGTTTTTACTTATATTTTTGTATGTGATGTCTGTATTATTGATTTGTACTAGGTTTTGATTCAGCCTGTAGAAGGGTATGATATTCATGGAAACTCTTTTTTTATGTATGAGCCTACTAAAGTAACTGTATTCTACCTGATGGGAAGCATGAACTGAATCCAAGGGTAGTGGTCACCATACTAATTGCGAAGACATTGCAGCAATGCAGCATGGTGACACATACTATAATAGCCTATTAAGATGGTTCTACTCACCACCGAAACACGAGAGCACACCCCGTTCGTGCTGAAATCGACGTGGCTCTACTACCGAATATTTGTATAGCCTAACCTAGACCTTGCAAGTTTTATGACTGGTTTTTTTGATCGATAGATTGTTAAGATAATAATTTATTTGTACACCCGAGTTGGAAATATATACAATAATAATACGACTTATAAAACTTCCAAATGATAACTTTGTTGAGATGACATTTGACGAGTTCAATAACGCAATCAACAATCGGCTATTTTATATCTAATGTGATTGTAGAACAAAAAAATTATACGATGTATGATTTTAGTTCCTTGCGATGTAAGTGGTGGGTAAGGTATTAGTATTGTAATCAGTTTCACAATACACTCAGAGTTCATTGTAAGCAACAAGCTTACTCCGAAACCATCTTACCAATGTGCACGTTTTTTTCAATATAAAATATATTTTCAACTCTAGATGTGCAAGAGGTGCGTGATTAAATTGACGATTATACAAGTTGAATTTAAATTTTTAAATTATATAATAGCTGCGCCTCAGCTTAGTAATTGCAGGTTTTGTTTTCGTGTAACCCTACTTTTTGTACTAAAATAAACTTTGTAACATTAGCTCTTACTTACTCTTTGTAACATTAGCCATCTGCTATTGAGCGCCCCGTTTAAATCGCTGACGTCGTTCCAGAGACTCGCCGTAACGTATAGTTTATTTCTTACTATATGCACTGTATATACTTCCATATGCATTTAGTGAAAAGTTGTTTATTTGAAATTAGAAATAGACATTTTGATTTGATTTATTTGTTTAGATTGTGCAGGTCTTCATATCGTTCAAAAATGGTTTAAAAAAATTTCATTTAGAAATGTAAAGACCGTGAAATGAAGAAATTGTCGACCCTATCACAGGATTACGCGGTGTAATATTCATGATTCTTAGTAATCTCAGCTTCTAAAAGGCTAATGATAGCCTAGTATGATGGTAGACTGAGTAAAATTATGATCAGCCGTTTCAGCGTTTAAATGGAGCAGAGCGTTATCTAAACTTACAAAAATATATATTTAGATTATATTTTTTTCTCTCCGGATTTTCTTTTAGGCTGAAGATATTTCTTTCATAATGCCTAAACTCTTTGTTTACTTAGACGGAAAATGTCATACTAATGATGCTGAGCTAAAATACGAAGGAAAGTTGAATAGAGATTAATATACAGAATGGATTCTTTAAAACTTGTAGAAAACTTCGGTACGAAGGAATCTATTCCACTGGAGAAATGCGACGGTCTTAGAGAATTTTTTTCATTGTTTATGTTTCACCGAGTGATTGAGTTTACTGGAACTCAAAAACTCCCAATTCCCTGACTATAGATGAACTCGTGACAGAGAGCGCGTCGTCGTCCCAGGGAAACAGAAATAACGTAGTCCGGGTCCTCATCAGAGCAGGGCATCTGAGATTATGACATTAACAAAATGGAAACAGGTTAGAAAAGATGGTATAATGACCCATTGATATCTGATGTTACTAGCTATTTTCTTTTTGCTTATTAACTAATATTTATAGATAATTATCAAATATATATATGTAAGTATATATATTTGATATATATATATATATGTAAGTATATATATTTGATATATATATATATGTAAGTATATATATTTGATATATATATATAAAAGGTAGCTTAATGTAATAAGCTACCTTTTATAGGCCACAAGCTTCTTGTGTTCGATTCCGCCTTCGTGTTGTCTGTTATAGCGTACATCCATACTCAAGAATCAAAGATTATAATATATTAATAAAGATTATAATAAGATTATAATATATAATATAATAATTCATTTTTGTTATTAAACTATATTTATATCTAATCTTATTGTTAACGTGCGGATTAAAAAATGGGTGGAAACATAGCTTCACAGAGTAGTAATGACTGTTGATTGGTCGACCGAAACTTCGTGTTCAAACGCCATTGCATGGCAATCCAGCATGTGCTGTACGGATTCCTAGTCGGCTACATAGTAGCCATCTTCTCGCGTCTAAACTGATTCAGGTACTCACCGAAATAGCCATGCCTAGTGAATACTTGCGTCAGTAGATACGTGACGCTACCTCCTCGAACCATTTAGGCCTACGAAAAGATAATATAATCTGAAATCCTACATTTCAGCCTTTTTTTAGCGCAATATCCGGTCTTTTCGATGATGAATTTGTGCTATAAATTGAAGTTCAAATGTACTTCATAAATATTTATAAACATTACAATTAAAATTCTTCGCGCGGTAGATCCATTTGGGGTCTAATTGAGTCTTGAGTTGTGGCTTTAAGTAATCAAGCTCTAATTTCTTATTCAACGTCAAGATTTTCTTAATTTAAACTCAGTTTCTTGTCTATTTTAATATAGGTACTTTTATATCACTGGTTTATTATTAAATAGTTTTTGCTCGCGGCTCCACCTGCGTGTATGTCGGTTATCCCGCAAAAAGTAGCGTATTTCCTTCTCCAAGGTTCAATGTATTTTTATACCAAAATTCATCCAAATAGGTTTAGACGTATCCCTTGCGATTACCACTGCCCATAGAGAGCCACATGCCACACCAAAGGCGTCTCAAGTGCGTTGCCACTCTTAAAGGGATGGGGGAGGGGTTGGGGAAAATCACTTGAGTTGAATGATTCTTTTATAGACAGTTTAGATAATAACAGCTTTTATTTGCATTTTATTTGACTACTTGCAAAAGGAGCTATTAAGTGGCTTCACCTTATATGTCAATGTTCTGTAACCAACGTTACCTCGAAATGTTATCTTCATATAACTGTAATATATTCGCGAAATTCGGCAACACTCGGTATACGGAATAAATTACGCACCAACTTATGATGACAACGTTTGATTGCAGATTGAATGATTGGTTACGATATATGAGAGGTGTCTACGATCTACCCACATTTGTACATATATCACAATAACAATATCCCCACATTTTGCATAATATATGTTTGTATACTATTCTTTCTTAAAATAAACCGAAAATCTCTATATGGAATTGTCGTCAGTAAATATAAAAAAAAATATGTCTTACTATAAATCCCCCCTTAATGCTGCCGCACTCTGATCTATGTACCAGTCTGTATCCGCGCTGGCCCACTCTGTAAACAAAATGTTTCACGGTGTCGCAGGTCGCTTTTTAAGGATACTCACTCTATTGTGTATAATTTATATTTATTTAGGACTCGGTTGAATGTGATGTGATCAGGGTGCCCGTACGTCCGAACTTTGATGGATTCATCTTGGTCAAGAGGTCTATTGGATATCAATTTTATCAACATATACTCTATACAAAGATATAACATTTAACTGTATGTTTGTAATGTAAATTAACCACCTTTTACTAAATACAGATATTTAGGTACATATATACCAAAATAACCTTTTTTACAATTTATGCCTAGCAGTCTGTTTGTTGGGAACTGCTGGACCGATTTTACCAGAACATTCACTGGCAGATAGCTGATGATATGAGGGGTAACTTGGGCTTTTTAGACTAGCTTTGCCGTGCGGCGTTACCCGTGGTACCGCGGTTAGCTCATCTAATTTATAATAATACTAGATGATCCGTTCTATCCGATCCGCCAAACTTTGTTTAGTCCTATATTTCTTTTTGGCAAACAAATATAATCATATCACTCTCATCGCCAGAGAATCTCATCTAGCAGTGAGATTCATTTAACGTGTATATACATGTTTGTATAGTGTATATTTAAAAAATCGACCAAGTGCGTGTTGGACTCCTGCAGGAAGGGTTCCGCACCATTATCTATACATTTAAAGCGTCAACCTGTTGCCGTTATCTATATCGAGCAAAAACCAGCATGTGTAGCAGCCTCCTTAAATGTTTATTTATTCTATTTTTTAGTATTTGTTGTTATTGCGGCAACAGTATAACATCATCTCTGAAAAATTTCAACTCTAACTATCACAGGTCCCGTTTTACCCGTTGGCTACGGAACATTAATTAAATCTGAATTTCATCCATGTTCGGGCTTTACCGTTATAAATTCTTTGTTTGTCCAAACAAACTCCTTCTTTGCTATCACAACTTTCTCCCGCTCTCAATAACTTATTGCAAAATATTTGATAATAATATTTCTTCACGAACGTTACTAAACGAATAAAATTGTCAAATATTGATCAATTGTATCTACCAAACAATAACATTGGATATATTTATGAGATAGATGAAAGATTTTCATCCGGCATTTTCAACATTTTTCATATTGACCCTCGTGATTCTGCAAAGGCTTAGATCAAAGGTTATGTATGAGTTTCCACCTCACGTACGGTCAGCCTCAGTGCTCAAACGGCTGTTTTATTGACCTTAGAGTCGGAGGTGCCATTGTGTCTTTCTGGTTTTAATATACTCGTAACATACTCTTTTGCTTTAGGGGCTTTATTCGTCGGCTGTAAATCTTATATTGATAGTTCGTGTATGGTATACCACTATACCTAGATATAGTTTTGCCGTATATATTACGAATAATTTATTGCACTTAAATATATAGAAAAACCTATTGGTAATAAGTAACACTACACCGCTTAAAGATAAAATAATTTCATGCCAACGGGGAATAGGCACACCAAAATTAGAAACATAACGAAGGCAAAAGATGGATTCACACATGCTCAATCATTAAAATGGAGGTGGGCCGGACATGTGGCGCGCCTACGAGACAAAAGATGGACGAAAAGAGTGACCACATGGGCAGCTCCACAGGGCAAAAGAAAGAGAGGTAGACCAATAGCTAGCTGGGAAGATGAGATCAAGAAAACAGCTGGCCCCAACTGGATTCACGTAGCCCAATCTAAAGAGGCGTTCTTACAGTTTGTTTAATGTATACAATAACAATTTACAATTACGTTAATTATTAATGTAAACAATCAAAGCTAACTACATAAAATAAAAAAATAACAACTAAATTTAGGAAGAAATTTATTTTATAAAAAAAATACATATATATATATATACATATATATATATATATATATATATATATATATATATATATATATATATAAATAGTAATAATATTCATGAACACTAGCACACTAACATGATATAATTTTTTTTTTTAATTTATTTTAAGGTACCGTTTAAATTCGCTAATAAATAAAGTCTTTGATAGACTGTATCATTACCCTATGGGGATGATGAGGCTGTTATGTACTTATCTGCTACATAAACAATAGATTAAGGTTTCATAAATTTTGAATATGAGTAGAACGACAAAATAATTTAAAGTTTTGTTAAAGATTAGAAAAACCAATAATAAAGAAGGTTAATAAAACATCTCATAAAAACCTATACAACCACATAATTGTGCTCTAAAAGTCACATCAACTGCCTTTTGTATTTCACTAGTGGTCTTGAGAAAAGAAATTTAAGCCTGCTTGTGGGGGAACGGGTCACATGATATTCCTCCAACACAAAGGGAGGATCCTCCGAACAGGCGAGGTGATCATGCCTGCCGGGGCAGTGCCCAACGGTTGACGTTGGGATGATGTACAAGTATAAATGCTAATCAACGCGAGAACTTCTATTGCACGATTTAGAATTGGTTATTTGTTACTCCGTAGTTCGACGTATCTTCGTGAGATGGCGCTGTAGTATATTTCTTTTGCGCTGTATGTGGAAGTCGCCACATGCTATTCCACGCCGAACATTTTGATGTGAAATTTGTTTCAAGTTCTGCTAGAGTATGGTTTCCCTTACACTCTATGGGATAGTTTCCGTATTCCCAACACTTAAAAACATAAACATCTGAGTCGATAAACTTCTCCTGTTTGAAGTCTTTAAAAACATCACTATCAAAACCACACTGTACCTTAATTCAATTCCCTATCGTCAGTAAATAAGGTTACCCATCTTTAAACACGTTTTCGCTTACAACAGTTTATTTAACCTATATTCCTTCAAGCTCAGCAGCCACGACCCGGCTTGCTTGTGACAACGGCATTTGGTTTGAAGTAAACATACAGGAAGATGATAAATAAATATTGTTTTCGTTGTGTGAAAGGGATAAAAGCTAAGACCTGATTGTTACGAGAAGAAATCCGACTGAATAGGAAGATGTTGATTGTGTGCGTGAAGTGGTAATTGAGAATTGTGGACCCTGCGAGATAAGTGTTTACACGTGCAAATAAATTCCTAGTATATTTTGATCACAATTGGAGCTTAATTCGAGGAACACGATTTCTATGTGATTCCTTCACGCGATAATTTGATCTGTTTTTCTTTCTAATGGCATTTCTAACGAATTATTGCACATAATTTGTTGATCCAACAGTATTGCTCGATCATTTTCATTATTTCAATGCCATTAATGCATATTATAAAAGCGTGTCGTCCAACATCGCAGTGTAAGAGCTATTTTCCGATAGTATAAAGTCATCACGTGTAGGGTTTGAACCTTCAACACTCATCGCAATTGAAAGTAACTTGGTAGCCGCTTTAACCACTAGGCCATTCGTGTATTCAAGAGGACACGTTCAAAGACGCAAAATAGAACATTTGTTAACAGAAGTTGTGTAAATCGTGTTTCTTTGAAGTGGATCCACGATGTAAATGTTTAATCATCCACGTGTATCTATTCTTTGCCAAAAATAGTTATCGATCTCATCGCCTATTTGAATATGTCTTTCGAGCGGACGTTAAATCATTACTGCATATTATTGAGAATGCAAACAACTCGAGCTGAAATACAACTTGCTAAGATGTGATTTCAAAGATGTGTCGAAAGATTTACAGCATCGTAGTATCTGGGATATGTTACATTATTTGTAAGGTCATTCATTTAATTTAACCAATGGAATGGTGATTGAGGAGCTTTTGTAATCTTACGTTATTCATGCCTATGATTATCAAAAAAGTAAATAAATTTATGTCAGTAAACAAATATATATTATTATATTTATTTATAGTTTCCATAGGCGGCTGTAACCGCTTCCCGTCAGGCGACGCACCTGCTCGTTTTACCCCTATCCCATAAAAATCATGTATACCTACTACATTTTTACCAATGCCTTACTTTTACCATTGCCTTGTTATAGTGTCTGAATTTTTTGTTTATTCCTTGAAATAATTGAGGTTCTACATCATCAGGTATCAATCAACACATCACGTGTATAACTTTAGCTGTTTGAAGCTTTCGAATGTGTTAGAATAACAAAAATAAAACTTAAATCTTCTAAAACCCTTTCATTCAAAATTGCTAAAAAGCAATACACATTATTATCAGAATCCATACATTAATACGTGAGACACAAACTTTCTACTCCTTTTTACGTTAAGTTATACGAACGGAGGACTAATTTGGCACAGTTAGAATTTACGTGGATTATAAGCCCAGAAAGCTGAAAAAAATAATAAAATGAATTATGGTCGAATTCCGACCACTGAATGACTGAATATACATAATAAAAAAAATATCGACCGACCATTATCAGCCCTGAAATAAACCTTCAATTCAAATTCTTTACTTAACCTTTTCTTTACAAAGCACTTAAAGACAAAAAGCCTTTTAATTATACCAACGTAACGAACCCAAAGTATCATTCAGTTCGAAGAATTGAAAACAATTCATTAATATTTCGTAATTGTATACTAGTCGGATGAAAAGTACCTGTTTTAATTAAATGTATAAAATAACATCTATACAAGTAAATTAAATTGATGTGTATGTTTGTAACATCAAAAGTTTATACGGCAAAAAAGTTTTTTACTTATTTTTCTCTATCAGTCTGTTTGTTCAGAGAGTGTGAGAGTGCAGAGGCGCTCATAGCCCAGTTGCACTCGGTGATTAGAAACAATCACCGAGGGTAAGCGCGGTCAGTACCTGGATGGGTGACCGCTAGTGGCATGTTACCATGAGCGTCTCCGTGATTCGGAGGTCACGTTAAGCAGTCGGTCCCGGTTGTTATCATACGATAACAGTCGTGAAGCTTAGTTGGAGGCCTTCGGGCGGCTTAAAAACATCTAACGGCAAGATTTACGTAGCCACAACGTATTCTTGCCAGTTCCCAACCCGCACTTGGCCAGCGTGGGGATGAATGGCCTTGACCCTCTCCTGAGAGGAGACCCGAGCCCAGCAGTGGGACATTATGGGTTGTAAAAAAAAAAAAAAAAAGTCTGTTTGTTCCGGCTTATCTCTTTAATGACTGTTTCGACTTTGACAGGACTTTTACTAGCTGATGTTTTGTGGAGTAACTTTATTTTGGAAAAAAACTATATTTTAAAACATTATATCCCATTCAAAAGTAACTAAGTCTGTGGACAATGCCGCCAGTATCAAATAATTTTTGTCCGATTTTTATGGGTTTCTTCAAGCTAACCTATGCTTTCCGTTAAATTCTATATGGAAACGATTTAATACGTCTCCCCTTTTGTTACCTAATGTATAAGCACACTCATAAGAACGGATAACGTCTAAGAATTTAATATAACATACAATATTCATATTGTGTCGTGTCGGGTATGGTTGGCGAGCGTTATGTATGTGTATTTCTTTCATGGGATATTCGAGAATTTCTATGAAAATGTTTTTGTTGTGTGATTGATTCAAATGGTTTATCTGTTCTTGGTATTGTAGATATACCGGAGAATGCCCCAATTTATAGCAACTTTGATCGTTGTGTTACCTGACTAAAAGTATGTACGTAATTTTATTATTACACCCAGTATCAACTCTACTGGGTGTAATAATAAAATCACACAGTCACAGATTGCGATGCCAATCAAGTCACCATATCTCATTCAATAAATAAAAAAGTGTACCTTTTGCGGCACTTTCGAAATATTACATTATTGACTCTAGCTGTGCGGTTCTGAAACGACCTTTCTATAGATCAGAACCGGCAACAAATTTCGTAAGGTTACTGTTTGGTTTGAAGCCAATGGTGTATTTAAAAACCTATTTCAGTAGGGAAGGTCCATTTCTCATACCGTACATACTTTAATTTCCTAAAATAAGCAGTATAAAATACCTTAGTAATATTTATATTTCACAATGTCCATATCATATTTTCTTTATATGTGTAATGGTTTCGTAGTCTCACTTAAGAATGTGCCTAATTAAGCATTTAATAATCGTTATTTTCTTGAATAAACATGTTTGTTAATTGAAATGGATATTCATATTGTTTATTGTTGTGTACGTAAGTAATATTTTTGGTTTAAGATTTCAATGTTTCATAGCAGTGAAGAATGTTACAAAAACGGAGGAAAATTCTAACGCTACAGACTATAGTAATTGTCAGCTAGTATCTAATATTTATAATCCTCGTGTCATTTAATTATTCATGATAAACTCCCAAACCATATTTACCGATTTAAGATGTAGTTCTGCTGCATCTAAAATGGTAAAGTTGGCATCACGTTTAGACCAGCAGAAGCTGAGTATGATTGAACGGAGATACAGACCAAGTGCGTCAGATAGTATGAATATACTCAGAAAAACAACAAATAATCGTGCTCATCACTTAACTATTTGTCTTGAGTGCGAATCAAACCTACCTCCCTTTGAATTAGCGGTCACGGTCGTTACCCACTAGATCAATATGCCAAAATAATTAGTAAATTCCGGAGTTTGCAGACAAGTACATCACTGTGCATGCAAGCGGTAAAGCTTAGGATCAATCTGCCCGATACAGTCCGGCGAGCTAAAATTTTAATTATGTTTTTTTTGTATGTGTAGGTAATATGAATAGTGTTTAGTTGTATAAGGATCTCTAATGAAAACTGAAATGAATGTGTTATCTGTGTGTAAACTATTTTAAATTTCGAAATACCTAATGCCTGTGTAATGGTTGTCTGGAAGATTTCATTGTGAGCGATAAGTTCACCGATAGTTATACTTACATACTTTGTAACTCATCTTTCGTACTATTTCACTTTGTGTATACAATAAAGATAAATTAATAAATTTGCAATTTAAAACGTTTTATCGAAGCGCAAGCTCTCAGTTTGGGATAAAATGAGTTATCTCTTATAATGAAGTGCACTTATTGGACACCCAAAAATATTTAACGCATTCAGTCACATAACACCGAATATGTATACACAATGTTTCAGTCTGCTAATTGGTCTGCAGCGACCAGGTATTTAATTAAGGGCGACCATTATCACCACAGCTGATTGAGGCTGAGTCGAGTACGGAATGTGCGTCTACCCCACATAAATGATACTTTTTATGGTGTCTTGTGTATCCTTCATGTGTCTGTGGCAAATAGGATTACTTGTGTATACAAGTAACCGACGTTATTGTGTAATAGCTCGCTGTTAATTGTATTTTTTACTGAACTTTTTTAGAAATACTTTTTTGTGTCGTAACTGATGATTTCAATTTATGTTGCTGAGTATCAATTAGATTTAATATTATGAGCCGATCATTCATTAGGCCAAGGTGCCTTTTCATTAATTTCAGACTAAATTTCTCGTGGGCCTGAAAATAATTACGCCTCAAATGATTGAGAAACAGAAACATCAGTCCTCAAAACAAGTCATGTGATTTGAACTTTGATAAATCTTATCATTTACTAAAGGTACTTGAAGACTTTACACCACATTCTCATTCTGCAAATTAGACTCCTTAAAACAAGTCATGCTTCTCCAAACACATTGATCCTGAAACGAATAGACTTAATTAGTCACAAGTGAAGCACTTAAAAATATGTCTTACCGTTGAAAATAAAATACATAAAGTTTAAGAGAAACGATCAAAATGAATAAAATTATATGCAGGAATAATGACGACCTTAATATTAAATTTGAACGTAATGACAACTCCCTCGTGGCTATAACTTGACTTGGTCCCGTGAATCGTCCCTTTTGTAAAGTTAGATGCAAATTGCAACCCTACCCTAGCAATTAACAAAGATCCTGTTCATTACTAGATATGAATGTGAAAGCGTAGTTGGAACAAGAATTACGAAATTATGAAATTTAGAAAATAATATTTACTAAAAAGATACTTCGGAACTGTCATAGTGTCAGATCTTTTCCTTAAAATTTAAATTAAATTAATCTTGGTATTCAACTCCAAACTAATTTCAGTTGAATGGCGAACAAAAAACAATAGACATAAAACATCAAACCCGTAACTGTTTAATAACTTTTGTGCTTAACAATTTGAATAGGTTTAGCCTCGTAGACATAACTGCGTAGTAAATACGTAGAAACAACATAGTGACTATGCTACGATTTCTGTTCATTTGTTCTAGAACGGTGCTACAAAAACGTTAAGATCTACGACGCGACCTTGCTGCGCTAAACAACTAGTTCAAACTTACATGGTTTTTAAAGCGATGACGTCAGTTTCTTTCGACGATCTTTTGTATGTTTCACCGACTTCAAAAAAATAAGATACTACATTTTAGTCTGTATGTTTGCCCTTTGTATGTATACATTAATCTTTTGTGAATCAATATTAAAACTACTAATTGATTTAATATATCGCAAAGAATGTGGGACGCAATTATTAGAATATTATATATTTTTTATGAGTCTATTAAATTACTCTTTTACAAAAAAAAATTAATACCATTTCTAGTACGTTTAGGGCCACAGTACTTGGTCCGTTTAATTAAGTTTTGCGTCCAAACCTCGATTCTGTTTGAACAAGCTAACGTTTTGTCGCTTATTAACTTGCTAACTAATACATATGCCGATATGACGCTGGTTTCTATGGTTGGTGGAGTATTATGTGTACATGCGAGAGAACCGATAGAACTATACAATACTGATTTTATTACTGTAGTATAGACGAACAAACTTGATAAAATTTTATATTTGGGACGTGAAATTGTTAAATTAATAAATATTTAAATGAGCGGTATTTTTATAATTGAAAAATTTGATGATCGTGTTTGAGGTAGGCTTCTGAAGTTACTTCATAATGAACTCCACTACTAATTATGTTTTTATAATTTTACTGCAAACTACGCTGTCTTTTAACCACGCCTCTGTCCGTTTCTCGGGGATGAAATCTTGAGTATGGATGTAATCTTGAATTAATACTACTAGAAAAAGTACCTGTTCTGCCCAGTATGTTTAAAATATACACGAGTACCATAATTAGTTTGGTAGATTTTTAATTCTATTGTTATACAAAATATATATTACACAATTGTATATTTACAACTATATATTATATTTTTTTAAGTATAAAAACTGCCTCAATAAAAGCAACTCTTTCTGCATATAAGTGAAGTTTATTTCTGATAACAAGCCAAATCTCAAAGTCAATATAACATAAAGGTACTTTAGAGATCGTTGGCGCAATTTAATAGGTACCCAATTACACCGGTTGAGAGCTCTTTAATAGGGACTGCCATCGATCGGCAGTTGTGTCGGCGCCGAAATACTTGTCTGTAATCCGATTACTGTGTACGGGCGCGCAACATAACATCCAACGCGTGGTTTTTCCCTACGTAGTGATTTGTTGTGGGGAGACACATAGAAACGAACAGTCATCTGGACTGATGGCAAGTGACTACCATCGTACGTTTCTAAATACCTGCGATTCAAAATATAAATGTGCGTTGCTGGGTTATTAGTTCTCACACTCAAGTTGGGAGGGGAGGGAGATTACACCTGTGGTATCTTTATTTTTTGGAATAACGAGGAATCAATCATGTGTCGAGGTGGACTTTACAGTACACACACAAAAGTTTGTGAGTTACATAAAGTGTTGTCCAAAGTAGAGATCGCAATCAGAACAATTCTATATAATGGTATAGGAAGTGGGGAGATCACCGCTTCAAACATCATGCCCTCCGTCTAGTCTTTTATTAGGTTAGGTTTATAGGCTAGGAAAAGAATCGAAAGAATTGCCGAATATTTATTAACTTCTTTGAGGCCGTGAGACCACTCGTGGGACACAACGAAGAATGACCTCCACACTATTTCGACCTGACTACGGCTATTACTATTACAAAATCACACTAATGTCCTGATGGTATGTACTGATGGGGTATTAAATAATGTATTAAAAACTCAATTTTTCCAACCATATCTGTGGGCCATTGTGGGATTTTTATTCCGTTTTTTTTAATCAACTTTCTCGGACTTTTTGAAGTAAGACACCTCTGTGGTTTGTTTCGGCATTTCTTCCCAGAGTAAGTCTAAGGAAAGGTCTCTCTTCTATCTTAAAAGTCCGACGTGAAAGATTTACTTACAAAATAAACATAATTTATCATTTATATTCCTGACTGACCCGTTGCCTTACCAAAAAATTCGAATCTCTAACAATTTTTTAAATAAGGAAGTCAGGTTTTATTAAGAAATTTTCTCTGCCTAATAAAAATGTATTAGGAATATTGTAACTAGGAAGCCTTATTAATATTGATACTCTTATTTTTTACTTATTCCTTTATTCTTTTACAGGTAAGTCTACTGTTGAGGAATATCTTCTTGCGGAAACGAGGCTAAAGAAAACAGGTAGCAAAGTAATAATTCAAAGTTACATTAGTTTTTATAAAAGAGCGTCTTACTTAGACGCTAGGCAACGCTATTTATTAATCTGGCAATTTATGAGAAACTTTTAGTGGCAATATTTTATGAATATTTTAATTATCCTTCTTTGTACTGTTTATGGAGTTCTTTGTAAGCATAATTTGGTCTGTGTGAGGTATTCAATATTAAAATAAGTTAATCCACACCATATTTTGTACAGTGGTTTATTAAAATTGGGTATCGAAACTTACTACATAGCATTGTTGAAGAAGGGTATAATCCTTTTAGTGTTGTTCCAAATGCTACAAACTCCTCAAAAATATTCTGGTATTCAATTTGACGTACAATTGCATAACTTAATTTAATCAAATTGATTCCAAATTAATGAAATTGTAGTTTTTTAAGTGAGTGAGGTAATTATTTATGAGTGAGTGAGGATACTGAAGGTTCATACCCATTCGCCAAAGGCCGGTAACAGACTTGTGACGCCATAGACGGCGGTAATCGCTTCCATCCGGCGATACGTTTGCTCGAACAAAAAAATAACAATTAAAATGATGTCTTAAAAATTTTAGAGAATATTCAAGGGCTTGAAACATAAATTGCCCTTTTAAAGACACAAAAGCGAAATGAAGGATTTTTTTTTTTTTGTAAAATGGCGATAAATGAAATTTTTATAGCTGCCATTAAATCTAAATTAGCTATATGTGAATGTAAACATAACATCTTCGCACTCGTCACAAGGCCCGCTCATTCGGTGTGGATGCACACTGATGGTAAGACAGCTTGGTAGAAAATCAGGCCATATGGCGCACAGGGAAATGATGTGTCTACGGCTTTCATTAAACATTTAACATAATTAATAATCATAAACGTCGTCACTCCGACAGTAAACAGTAATTAATATCGAAAGCTCGCGCTTGCTGCGGTCACCGTGGCTTGTAAACCTTTCCGCTCATGTCAAAATTGATTGCTACCCTGTTATAATTAATAATAGCATATAATAGTATGTTTAAATGCCAGGTTTTAGTTTAGTGTTGACAGTTTGTACGCAGTCTGTGTGATGGATTAATAATAGGAGTGTAACCTCTTAACTTATCCTATGAGTATTGCAAGATGCGACTTAGGGACAAATTACGCAGGACAAAAAAAAACGAACAAAAAGGAATTGCTTTTTACTTGTATTTTTTTGCTTTATATTTCAAATGCGTATAGAGTTGCAAATACGTGTCGTAAATATAAGTATTTCCAATCAATTAGAAAGTTTGATAGCTAGCCCACAGGATTAGCAAGCTGAAGTGGCAGTGGGCTGGCCACATTTGCCGAAGAACCGATAACCGTTGGGGTAAACGAGTTCTTGAGTGGAGACCGCGTCTCGGCAAACGTAGTGTAGGACGTCCACAAGCCAGGTGGAGCGATGATTTGCGCAAGACGGCTGGCAGGTGCTGGATGCGAGAAGCCATAGATCGAATTAAGTGGCGAGAAATTGGAGAGGCCTATGTCCAGCAGTGGACTGCGATGGGCTGATGATGATAACTAAGCTTGCCCTAGAAACTTAGAAATTGGTACTTTGGGTTCCAGCAATCTGTTATTATGTGTGTGTGTTACCACTCCGATCAAGCTGGTCCATTTGTGCCAAACAATGGTTCTCTATTTTAGTCCAAAACAAGGCGGACGAAAAACTGATAGCTGCAGAGGGAGGCCTTACCTCCGAGGAGGCATGCGGGGGTG
>PKRV01002605.1:6162514-6215884 GCA_003709505.1 Hyphantria cunea
GGGGGGGGGGAGCTGGACTCTGCACAGCTAGAGTTCACTTACATCCTGACACAACAACTTGACAGCCAGCGCATGTTTTACGAGCAGAAGATGAGCAAGTTAGTGGAGCGATGAAACACTCATATGCTTTAGGAAAATATTTATTTGACATTTCCCACATCACGTATTACACTTCAGTTAACTAAGAGTTTGTAACTAAATGAAGTAAATAACAGCGTCGTTTTACCTCTACGTTAGATCATAATTTTAACTTTTTTTTTACATTACTTGTGGGTTCTTCTCATCAGGTATTCACTTGCCGACTGGCGTCTAAATTACATAAAATGGATTTAATACTCGTTTGACTAGTGTGACTCCCAGAGTGAGACTGCCCACAACATTTACTTTCAGCGCTCACAACGCCTAAACTCAACCTTCGTTAGTGATAAGGTCCACAATATAAATACAGGGCCATTATTGCTAATAGTTTATACAGGTAACTTATTTCTACAATATTAAGATAATTCTTAACAACTCCTCATAGCATGAATAAAGTCAAATTTAGTTTTATCGATTGTTAAAACACTATTATTTTAATTTTATTAACCCATTCCCCGTTCACGTACGATCCTATCGACCGAGCTTTCAGCTATAATCATAAGTTAATGCAAGTAAATAACATTTTCGTTAACCATTTTCGATTATGACCGTCCATAATGTTTATCTTAAGTATGCAAGATGTTTCGGTGAGGCGTAACGTTGTGAACTCTTTACATACCCCTGTTTGCTTTAGACCATCTTAGAAGCGGCTGAAGGGTGTTTTATATGGAGGGTTATAACACATTACTTAAGCAGTTAGTGTAAATTTTTTTATTGAAAAACTATCTTTATACTGCCACGCTTCGCTGCGGCACTTTGTGTGGTTTTATTGATGAGAAATGCGGAACTAAACGGTTAACACAACGTGTCTAAATTTAATTTCAATCGATGCAGAGGTAATTGAGATTTGAACCGTAAATAAATCAGCATCAAAATCATCAGCTCCCACTGCTGGGCTCGGGTCTCCTCTCAGGAGAGGGTTAAGGCCCTACGTCCACACGCTGGCCGAGTGCTGGTTGGAGACTCGGCAATATATTTTTATTTTTATATATTATTAGTTAAGGGTTCAATTTATACTGGTTTTAATATTAGTATTAATTATAATAAATACTAATATTATAATATCGAAAGTAACTCCGTCTATCTCTTACGTTTTCACGGCGAAACCGCTGCACAAATTTCAACGAAATTTGGAAATGGGTAACTTTGATTCCTGAGGATATTGTTTATTTGTTTGTTTTACCGGGCCATTTCCTCACTTAGTCTCTTGATTGGGCCGTTGTACGTGAGTTTGTCATATTCCTACTCCAACTATCCTAGATGATATCAGAAGCTCAGCAGCCTTTTCAGGTCACTATATTTTTCCGGGAGTGATGTTGATTGAAGGATGCCCGCCCGTTATACGCCACACTTCTACATTCTGTGAGAACGTACTGCGGTGTTTCTTCTGTCTCCATGCATTCCGTGCACAGAGGGCTGTCTGTTGCACATGTAGTGAATAGGTGCTTGTTAAGGGACAATGTCCTGTCAGGATGCCTATGACCTTCTTGAGATCGTCTATTTTTAGTCTTCTTGAGGTCTATTCTTTACCACGATAACCGACGCACACCGGACGGAGCTGAGGGCAAAAGCTAGTATAAAACAAAATTAATTGTTGAGGAAAGATGATCACAAAGTATTCCTTGGTCTTATTAAAATAATGAGATTCATTTTTATTAACCAGGAAAAATTGCGAACACTTTTGAAAGAAAATGATATCGTCATTTTAATTATAATTTTTTTTTATTATATTCTTAAACCTCCAAGGATAAATTTACTAAATTTGTTTAGCAACCTAATTCCCTTAGAGACCAACTTCCTAATTATTTAAACACCTAGTATTAAAGGATTGGCAATAACGTTAATTGCTCTTCGCCTAAGTTTATATCATCCTGAATCTACCCACGCTGTTTTACAATTCCCAGAATGTTTCTTATTTCGATGCAAAGACCTCAATAAAAAAGATGAGGTAAAATGAAATAAGCAGCAAATTAACAATTAACGGTACTCGAGCAGTACAAAATCGTTATAATTTATAGCCTTTCATGCTGAAACAGCTTAACCCCGCGCTATTACCCGCGGTACGACAACCGCAAGTAACGCCACGTGGCTAAATTATTCCAAAATAAAATGCCTTAATTACGTCATACCATCCGTTATATGTTAGTAAAAGTCCAGTTAAAATTGGTCCAGATATTACAGACAGACAATTGAAAAAATCCTTTTTTGTAAGTACCGTAGGTATACTTTAATATGCATTTAGAGGAAAGTTGTGAATTAAAAATTATAGACTCTTGATTTTTATTTATTTATATAGATTACGACGGATTCGATTTCATTTATGTTCGTTTTCGTTAACATTCGTTACATATATATGTTTCTTAGTTCAGAATGCCTCCATTATTTGCTGTTTAGGCAACCATTTTTCTTTGTGGCCCCAGGGCAGGGGAATATTGTCTTCGCATCTTTTTGATTAACCAAACATACTGCAAACCATAAAAACTGTAGACCCTATAATTTTTATAGCTACTAGACCAAAATATCGGTCTTAAAACATTATTTTATAATTTATGCATTATGGATTTAAAGAGTAAAAATCACTACACGTTACAACGTTTTTCTATAGCTTGTCAGTATAAACTGTAGCGACATCGAAGAAGAAGAGCTAAATTAGGAAATATATTGTTCAATGTATCTCACATCACCATAAAACGAAGGAAATGCTATCCTTGATTCCATATAACAACAACCCATAATGTCCCACTGGCGGGCTCGGGTCTCCTCTCAGGAGAGGGTTAAGGCCATACATCCACATATCGCCTTATATTTCCATTTTTTCATTCCACCATCATTCGTCTGATCGACAGTCTACTTATAACACCCTCGATAGCAAGAATCCGCCTCTTTTCTTTCATAGAACAGTGGAAACCTCTGAGACAAAACGAATCTACAATAATTCAGTAACAGTGGGCGTAACTCAATTGCATGTTTTGCTGATAAAGCCCGATGACCGACATGGACTAAAAGAAATGACAAAAAGATTGCGGCGACCGAGCGCCGTCCCGCCACACCCACGCCATGACGGGTGAACGAAGAAGGCGCCGATCTCAGGAAGTACTGCTTCGATTTGAAAAAATATTTCAGTGTTGGATAGTGCAGTTATTCAGGAAGCAATAGAATAAGAGCGGAGTATCAATAAACAATGTTGCAAAAACGGGGGAGAATTATTTGAGCACTTTTGTAGAACAATAATTTGTTCTCCTATAAAAGTTAAACAGAACCAAAAACGACATATATATATCTTTTAAGAGTGACTCACTATGATATTTTTTTATGATATGGTATCCTGTTTAAACTAGCAATAATTTTGTGGAAACACTGACTTTATGTTGTTGCACCCTATCACTAATGAAGGGTGGCTTTAAGGCGTTGTGAGCGTTGCAAGTTAATGTTGTGGGCAGTCTCATTCTGGGACTCGTACTAGTCAAACGAGTATTGAATACATCTGTTTTTATGATAAAACTTGTTAATGCTGATATAATATCACGCTACGGATAATAGGAGACACAGACGAGGTTGCGTGGGTCGGCTAGGTTCATATAGAATACAATGAATTAAAAATATTAACTGAATGACACTATCAAAGTAATTTATTTGGCTATTTTACAGTTATACATGCAACGTACTATTTAATTTGATGTGATAAAATTTTAACGCCAAACAATGACGTCATAAATAAAGCTTGTTAGGGTTGCAAGCGCTTTGTTTTGAACTTGCAACGGAAAGTGTTCAGTTTTAAACTCAAACGAACATAAAACGTTGCTTTAATCAGTGATTATATCTCTAAATAATAGCACTGCTAACCAGAAACGAAGTCAAATTTTTCTAAAAAAAAAAATGTACCCGCCATTTTTGTCATTGAAAGATCATCATTGAAATGGTGCAGCGATTTGACCGTGAAAGTGAAGATTTAAATCAGTATTTATTTTTGCTTCGCTGCCTTTTTTATTGGATGAAGACTGAAGTGTCAGATAGCTATAGGCTTTGAATGCATCACAATGTGCTATCATTTTAAATTCTTAAAGTAAATGAAAATTCCACTGAAAACAATCAAAATTATTTTAGTACTGCACTCCGGATTAGACGAAAACGTTTTTAACACAAATTACACGCCGAAAAAAGTAACTTAAAGTTAAAAATATAATAAACTGCATGACAACCTTGAAAGGTAAATTCTTGCACAGGTGCAAACTGCGTGGGCAATTGGTCAGTTTAATCGCGATTTTGTTATAAAACGCACATGAGAACTTTAATATTTCAACACATTCAACACATGGGGTTTATGTACATTGAAACGAGCGATTACGCAATGATTATGACGTCATGTCTGTTGTTACCAACTTTTTTGATATAAAAATTTATATACAAAATAATATAGTTCTTTAATTTGGTCTATAATAATAATAACTTGGTCTATGTAAAAGTTGTCATTTGTGTCATTTCAGAACTTCGAGGTACATTTTAGGTGTGATTTGTGACGTTTGTGATGTATTGCATTCCTTTTGTCATAAAATTGGGTTGTCATAAACGTATAGAATAAAAAGTTAGATGATGATGATGATCATCATCATCATCATCATCATCATCAGCCTATCGCAGTCCACTGCTGGACATAGGCCTTTCCTATTTCACGCCGCCTAGTTCTATCTATAGCTTCTCGCATTCAGCTCCTGCCCACCGTCTTGCGCAAATCATCGCTCCACCTGGCCGTTGGACGTCCTACACTACGTTTGTATGATAATCATACAAATAAATAACTGTGTTCTATGAAAAATTCGAGGCGCAGTTAGTTTGAAGTGAAACCGCTTGTGTATGGCTACTTCATCGCGGTTTCGAAGCTATCTGTTACAGAAATCAAGCTAAATATTAAGTACGAACTGTAGTGACAGTTCCCGTCTATGGAAACTTGCCATTCCAGAGTTACATGAACGTTACCCCGCTGTAGTTCTCTTCCCACCATTTTTAAGGTGGGGGTTGACTACTTGGCTCCATTAACTTCACTCTTGCGGTAAAAAAATTTTTTTCTGGTATAGTAGGCAAACGAGCAGACGCATCGTCTTATAGATAGTAAGCAATTACCGCCGCCCACGGGCACTCGCAGCACCAGAAGCGTCACATATGCGTTACCGCCCTTTTAAGGATCGGTACACTCTTTACTTGAAGGTGGTATTGGTTCGGGAATACCGCAGGCAGGCAGGAATAATGTTTATTTTGCTTCTATTTTAACACTTAACATTAGAGTTGCCTCTATCCTCATTAGATCTCTCGTATATTTGTAGGTTTCCAGTTACCGTGACCTTTTGATTTTCTACGTTAAGACCGATTAGTATGGTATGTCATTATCGATTTCTCCAATTACTAACTAATGGAATATGTATGTTACGAACACGAACGAACTAATATACTAAGTCTTTTATTAAATTAAATATTCATACTAATATTACAAATTCGAAAATAACGCATCGATCCGTTGCAATAGTTGCGCTTGATACGGGACTCCGTGTAGTTTTAGTGGGTTCGAAACTTATATGCAACTTTGAAATATGACGTAACAACCCACAGCAATTTCCACTCATTCAAAAGAAAACATTAATCACATAGCTTTTAGTTCGTACGATATTACTACATCGTTTTTATAACATTCAACACGTATTCGAAACAAAAACCCTTAAATGATCGACACAAACTAAATTATAGTCCCAACCCAAATATTAACCCAATAACTCGTTTATTCCCGTAAAGTGTCCAGCTACAGGGGAAATGTTCTATAATATGAGGCTTTTAATGTCTTTGTACACGGTACGATCCATTATGGAGTTGTTACCTATACTTAATAAAACATATTTGTAACAGTATTACACGTAATGTAAGACAGAATTAGTTTATTATGTTACACGTTTTTAATATGAAGAATTGTTAACTTTATTAATATTTTTTTTTTTTTTTTTTTTTTTTTAATATACAGCTCCCGCATTAGGAATATACATTCCTGTGTCGCGGGGATCTTTACAAACATACATGAAACGGACACAAAGTACACCCAGACTTAGAACAACAATTTATGGATCACACAAAGTGTTGTCCCATGTAGGATTTGAACCCACAACACTTAGCGTAGTAGGAAGTGGCGTGGCGACCACTGAAACCACTAGGCCAACCGTGTAGTCAAATTAAATACTAAAAGTAAATGGTTTGATAATAACGGGAAAGTCACGTCACAAAGAGCGATGTAATTGAATGTTTTTATATCGTAAAGAAGAATGGCGGGTCAATTTGTTGATAAGTACCCAGAGACCAAGTTCATTGGTGACGCTTCATTTGCCCTGTTCGCTCCACGGCCAGGAGGCTGAGGTTAGGTCTCTGGTATAATGTTTACTTATTTTTTTTTAAATAGTCAACATTCAATATTTTAATTCATTACTGCTGGTAGTTTTTGCTAAGTTACTATTTTTTTTAATTGCTTTCTTCGAATCTATGTCCACGATAGTTATAACCTACCCACCCCTCTTCGTTCACTTCCCTGTAAATCGAACAGGGACAGAGATCTTTTATCAAATGGACAGTTACGTGTGTGTTAAACCTCTTTAGCTGGGGTATATATTTTCGATGCCCTTTCTTATCTTTCGTCAGGAGGATTGGGGTAGATACGTATGGGTATATTGGAGTATTGAGGAACAGATACTATAAATTTATTGTCTTTGATCAATCGATCAAGGTTATGCTTGGTGCAGAAAATGTGTTGTGTTTGTTATATTGCTTCTTAGATAAAATAATCTGAAATGTAAACACTTGTCTTCAGAGAGACTTGAGAGTCTTATGTTATAACTGGATATTAATAATGAAATTATAACTGTAAGACAACAGGGCAAATGAGACACGAGGACTTCATGCAAAGACAGGTTCATTGGCAATTGAAGGTTTAAAAGTACAGGTGGCTCTCCTGTCGATCCACGTTCACTAGACCTTAGTCAGATTCAACATTAGTTTAGTGGCCCGGTATCGCGTGCACTGAACAATACCTCATCCGAAGGTGACTGCTCGGTAATATTGAGCACCGAATTGGACGTCATTTTATAATGGAGCTGAAGGTGAAATTATTGCGCGATCTAATTCGCTCTCAACGCCATCTATCGACACAGTTGGTAATTAGTGTTACATAACTAAGTAACTCACTCCTCGAATAGTTGTTCTATATATACCTTAGATACTGTCTATATAAAGTCATCAATGAACACTGACATATGAAACAAAAAAAATGTATTTGATATAACTATAGATTTTCTGTTTATGCTTTTTGTAAGAAAAAACAATAGTGTGTTTAAATGTATATAAATCATATCATAATCATGTGTATATAAATATGGCAGAAATATGGGAAGTGTAGTCGTCAAGTTTTTACTGTATTTTTTTTTTATATTTAAGCTGCCAAAATGACTCTGCCCTGCCTGATGGAAAGCATGAGCAGAATCCAAGAGTGGTGGTCACCATCTTCAATGCGAAAAAGAACAATGCAGCATGGTGACCCACACTATGGCAGCCTGGGGGGAAGGGGGATGGTGAGGGGGATAGGGGACGTTGGATTGGGGTATGGGCCTCCGGTATCCTCACTCACTCGATGAAACACAGCGTAAGCGCTGTTTCACACCGGTTTTCTGTGAGGCCGTGGTATCACTCCGGTCGAGCCGGCCCATGCATGCCGAAGCGTGGCTCTCCCACGGTAAAATGCATACATTTTAAACATACATGTATTTATTAAATGTGTTTTGTTTTATTGTTATTTCCTTCACAAATTTTAACATCAAATTTTTCTTCGTATTAAATATTTTCCGTTCAGAAACATGAGCTCAATTCATACTCGCCTTTGTGTTGTAATGGAAATTGGCTTATATTAAAATCGTGCAGAATAATATTCTTTCTTTCATAAAGTAAAAATAATCCATTGTGAGGTAGTGAAATCAATTGTGGAATAAGTTGAATAATATTTGGGCGGGAATTTGTATCGGAGTTAAACATTTTAGATGTGAATACAAATGATGAGATTGTATCCGCTTCTAAAATCTTGACTGCACAGTTTGTCTTAGTGGTCTAAGCGCTCGCCACGCCGCCGCTTTCCATTGCACCAAGTGTTGTGGGTTCAAATCTCACATAGGACAATATTTGTGTGACCCACAAATTATTGATCGGAGTCTGGGTGTTATTAGAGTCAGTTTCATGTGTGTTTCTAAAGCCCTCCACGATACAGGATGTATGTTCCTAGTGCGGGAGTTATCTTTAAGAAAAAAAGGAGGTACAAAGATTATATCTGTCATTAACTTCTAATTTTCTGGGAATTTTTGGCATGTGCCTGTGTTACAAACGGGATGTGACAAACATCCAGTAATTGACCCATGTGCCAACCCACAACACTCAGCAGCTTAGTATTCGTAGTAGTTTTCGTATCCGATTAAATAACATTCCTTAACAAAAATCATCTCTAGAACTCAATGGAATAGAATTCGCGATTTCCGTTTTGGATTCTACCTTTAGAATGAGTGTAAAGAAGAATGGAGACTTACTTTTTGCATTTTCTCTCGACCTGGTTCCACTGAAGGTTTAATAACATCGTAAGCTCTTATTATGAACATCATTAAATTTTTGGGTCGTAATTATTTTCGATCATGAAACACGCCGCGCTATCTGGCTACGCTAGCACGGTAAATGGATTTCGGAATGGGTGGATTGTTTTGTTTTTGTGCTAGATTTTTTTTTTGTTAATAAGAGAAGCACTTTGTGTATTTCTTCAAAAAGGTTTATCTTTTATGTATATAATATAAAAGAGGAAGGTGAATGACTAAGATATCCAGAGATCAACGCCCAGCCCAAACTACTGAACCTAGATTCCTGAAATTTTGCATGTGGGTTCTTTATGTAACGTAACTGAGTACTAAGCAAGGAATTTTGGAAATGCCACTAAATGTAGAATAGGGAATAGTTTTTGTTATATATACGTACGTACTAGGCGTGCCGTGACAGGACAGTTAATACAGGTAGTGTACTAGTTGATGGGATCCCTTCACTCATTCCTGCTGCGTGCGTGTTGTGGCTTCGATTCACATATAAACAGACCTTATATAAATCACAAATTGTTGTTCCGCGTCTGAGTGTTCTTTTATCCGTGTCATGTTTGTAAAATCCATTTCAACACAGGAATATATCTAATGCAAGAATTACCTTGAAAAATGTTCAGTGAACATATCATTTTTATAAAGATATCTCCCGTATTAGGAATAAATTTTGAAATTAGTAGTTCAAGACAGTCTCATTGTAGAACCTCTTATTTTGTCGTCTGCTTCACGCGAAATGCTTTTGAATAATAGGAAAATCTGTTCTGTTGTTTTATTACGTTGTGAGGCACTCATAGCCCAGTTGTACTCGGTGATTAGAAACAATCTCCGAGGGTAAGCAACGACGGCGCGGTCAATACCTGGATGGGTGACCGCTGGTGGCATATTAGCATGAGTGTCCGTGATTCGGAGGTCACGTTAAGCAGTCGGTCCCGGCTGTTATCGTATGATACTGTAAAGCTTACTGGGAGGCCTTTGGGCGGCTTAAAAACATCCAACGACAAGATTACGTATCCACAACGTATTCTTGCCAATCCCCAACCCGCACTCGGCCAGCGTGGGGACGTAATGGCCTTAACCCTCACCTGACCCGAGCCCAGCAGTGGGACATTATGGGTTGTTGAAGATGTTTTATTATATTCAAGAATTTACTGTGTTTAGTTAAACTGTTCTTTATGATAAAGCATACATACATAACAAATGCAGTGCAAAACCGTATCTTAACTGAAAACATAATATAATAAATACATAACAAAATACTTTTTATATATACATATTACTATACATAACAAATTATTTTTTTCTTGCCTCATCATCATGCGTTCATCTTATTATTTTGAAATTTTGCCAAACTACATCACATATCAAATAAAAATGCTATATCAGAGGTATAGTATATCTATAAATATGTTTATGTAAATCTTAATACAACAACAACAACATAATACAACAGTGTTCTTTATAAACTTTTCAACACTTTCATACTTAGTTCCATTCAATATCTTTCAAAGCAAACACAACGCTAATGTTTTATTGCTCTCGTGTATATCCGACTCGCGCCGTCAATTTCCCGTCTTTTGACAACCCTGTAAACGGTAATGAACGCATTCAACGCGCTCGGACCGCCTCAGGGCTAGGGTTGTTAAACAACCTCTATTTACGAAATTTCGCTCCTTTGTGGGGAAATATGTTTGAGAATATGGAAGCTTTGTGTAATGTTACATTTTGTGTCTCTACTGTGTTTAGATGTTTTAAATCAGTGTAATGTGTGAAGAAATTTTGAAGTAATCAGATTCATACGTGTTCTTCACATATGATCGTAATGGTTCTATTGACTATCATAGACGAAGCAAAGCTTCTAATTCGAATTAGTGCAAGCAATTAGCGTTTAATAAAAAAATCTAAATCTTTATTGAATTAGTATAGATTTAAACACAATAAATACTGAAATTAGTTACAGAAAATGAAAACATCTTTCATTTTATTATAATAAAGATGTATTCACTTAATTACAGTTTTGTTTTTATGGAATCGCGGGCAAACGAGCAGACGTATCGCCTTATGACAAGCGATTACCGCCGCCCATGGACAACTGCAACACCAGAGGCATCACAAGTGCTTTGCCGACTTTGGGGGATGGAGAGGAGGATGGGGATGGGAGGAAGGCTTGGGGTATGGACCTCCGGTATCCTCACTTACTCGGTGAAACACAGACTGTGTGTGTCTCTGAGGCCGTGGTATCACTCCGGTCGAGCCGATCCATTCATGCCGAAACGTGGCTCTCCCACAGTAAATAGTAGTATATGGTTCTGGAAAAAAGTGTATACGTCAGCATCCCCACCAATTAATTTATCTAAAAATATGCTATTGGTAATCATCTTCCCAAGCGACAGCCCTCATTTCATCCCATTCACAAGAGCCATAAAAGTTGTTTATTTTATAGACCATAAAAGTAAAAAGATACAGAATGCAATAAGTTTTTCTACACGGAAGCATAACATATATTTTTATTAACAATCAATATATCTCAGGAAATGGTTGTAGAGCAATTTTAAAGACACAGACATTATTTCTTATTAATTAACGCTAAGAACCTACTACGATTTCAGCAATCAAAATCGCTATTAAAAATTTTGACGTATATGCATTGAGAATACGCAAAGTCACCACCTATATCCGTTCCGTGGGTCTCGTAAGAGCCGCTGGGAACAAATTACGCAGGACCATAACATTGAATACAGAAGGGAATATACCAATCAGCTTTGTGTAGCAGGTCAAAACCTTCTTTCTAAAGAAGAGAGGTTCGTATCCAACAGTCAAATGTTAACCGCTGTTGATAATGATAACAAATTGACATTTCGTAAAATCAAATCAATCTTTATTTGGGAATGTGGGTTGTACAATGAGGTGTTACATTTAATGATGGAACAGTCACATTTCACCTCTATGCATGCAACAGAAAAACAAAAGTCAATCTCAATTAAATTACACAACACAATAAAAAAATACAATCCAAACAAAACCAATCAAAATCCAATCAAAAAAAGAAAGTTAACAAGTAATGAATTGTTTAAAAAAGAAAACACCCGACTGCGTATAATTTTTTTTTATAATTTTGATGTACTCAGTGTCACTCTCACGACTAAGACGAATCTATTGACACCACTCACATAAAAATACGAGAAGCTGTTTTGGCTCTAGGGCCTGCCAAAGAAATATACATACATACATTCCCTCAAAAGACATAACCCTCTTTCGTTGCAGTCGGGTAAAAATAAAATTCATTGCAATAGATTTTAAATAATTCAATAAGAAACAAAAGCTTTAGTCCACAATAACATAACAGACAAAAAACAAATTTTCAGATCGTGCCGACCAATTTATCCTCCAGATACTCCTTTACTCTATGTTTTTTGTAACACAATAGTATTTTATTAATTTTTAAAATCATATAAATTTTGAGTGCGGCATAAATCAAAATGATTAGGTAATGTAAATTGGCGATTATTTTCATGGTAAGAAAAACTAATTTCTAATACCCACACGTCTTGAAAACCGAAAGCTTTCAGACTAACGTATTTGTATGAAAGCTTTCTTGCTCGCTGAAACACTTGATCTAAACAACAAATACGCCTCTCGAGTCTTTGTATCGAGTTGAACTTTAATACTCTGAGACACTTTAATAAATTTTAAGCCTTAGGGTACTTTGTTGTAGAAATCATTTTTCTTTGACTTTATAAAATTATCTATAAATAGATGTGCCATTAGGCTTATCAACATCTTAGTCGTTTTAAATGGAGTTCCTTCTCGCTCGGTTTTGTTTTACTTTAAGCAATTTCAAAATAGTCTGGCTCTCCAAACAGCATTGTTGCATTTTCTGCGTTCGTAATGAGTATGATGACAACCTTTCTTGGACTTCTGCACAATCTGAGAGATTGGAGACAGTTTGTCAGGCTTTTACATAAAGAATAAAAATCGTCTGTGCGCTTTTCATAGTACTTCCATGGCATGGCATTTTAGGACAACTAAGAAACCATTCTACATATATGTAGCTACAGCTGCTATATTCACATAAAGTACAAAAACGTTCTATCATAGTAACTTGAATATCCTTACCTATTTGTAGATTACCTAATATCACGTTTCGCACCCATCATAGCTTTTAATAATTTACTGCTAAACATAGGACTCTCTTAAAGAAAAATAATCTATATATAAGCTAAGCGCAACTCTTGAAGACTGCCTGACTAATTCGTGTAATTTTTAAAAGTTTTCTTTAAGGCACAAAGATGGTGTTGGCGCTTAACTGCCTCGGTGGCGCAGTGGTAGCGTATGCGACTGCTGTGCATGAGGTCTCGAGTTCGCTTCCTGAGTCGGACCAAATGTTTGTATGATCTGCAAATATTTGTTCGGCGTTTGGGTGTTTTCTATGTATAATATATGTATTTACAAAAAAAAGTATATATGTATTAATATCAGTTGTCTCGTACCCATAGTACAAGCTTTGCTTTGTTTGGGACTAGAAGGCATTGTGTGTTAAAATGTTCGAAAAAAAAAAGGTTCTTAAGTAAAGACAAAACGTAAAATGGCGAGGGAAATAGTGAAGACAACATTTGTTTATTTTTTAGTATTACACTGAGATTAGCCACTAATATTTGACAACAAGAAGTCTGCCGGGACGGCTAACTGCTAATATAACTCAATAAAATGTATTTCAACCCTAAAAAATGATCAATTTGTGTCAGCCTTAACTACGATGATAAGGTCTTCGATACACCCGTCAAACAGTTTGTTTTGTCGGTATAGCATTATCTACAATTTTAGCCCGTGACCTACATCAATTTCGGTGCACAACATTAATAGAAGACCGTTTACGGCAGATGAGCTGTCAAAGATGTCGAGCTGTAATTAATTTGGATAATACTTACATAGGCCTCGGGTGCCTCTAAGTTTGCAACTCTGGAGCAAGAATGCTTTCTGTATAACGTTCGGTTTAGCAGTTACAATAGATTAACGTAACAAATAAAGCTACAAATTTACCGTTTTGTTAATATCAATAAGAATGAAGAATGAAATTCTTATGTTATTGCCAATTTGTTTTTTATACTGTTGTTATATAAGGACTTTTCCTTTTATAACTTTTAAAGAGTGTATCAAAATTATAACAAGCTACTCTGATGGTCTCCTAAATATTACACCGTTACATACACGGTTGTTGCTTCTACTCCTGCCTTTGTACGAATTGATGGTCATCTTTTTCTATAACTTATACTTGAGTATCTCTGTGCCGCAACAGCAGTCTATGCGACTGCTGTGCTTGAGGTCTCGGGTTCTATCCCCGAGGCGGATCAAACGTGTGATTTACAAAAGTTTGTTTCGTAATTTAGTAAAAGTATAGGTGTTTTTATATCAGTCGTTCAGTATCAACAGTAAGCTTAGCTTAGTTTTTGACTATAGATGGCATTGTGTATCAGATGTCCGATAAAATAAATATTACTTACTAAAATATGTATGCATTTTATCATCATCATCTTCAGTCTGTTGTAGTCCACTGCTGGACAAAGGTGTCTCCCATGCATTTTATAGTCACCAAACTCTTCAAAAGTAGTGGAATACGAATGACAACTACCTTCAACTAAGACTAAATCATAACAAAACCATTTTTGTGTCCGTTAAAAATAATATACGTTTCTACATTAAATTTGGCGAAAATGAAAGGGTCGAGACACAATAAGGAATGTAGGGGTCCGATCAATGACACGTGAAGTTTCCGAATGACCATCCCTCAGGGGTTTCATGTGAAATACCAAATGAACTACGCTAGTGTCGCCATGGATTTTGGAAAACTTTTAGTTTTATTCTTAGACTAACTGCTCCGAAAGACTTCACTCCATTAAAAGTACTTGGCCTGTCGTATTACAATAAAAAAATAGTGTCGTTTTTACCCGACTGCAAAAGAAGGAGGGTTATGTTTTTCAAGTGTATGAATATGTGTGTATATTTCTTTGGTCCTAGTGCCTAAACGGCTTGTCCTATTTTTTGTGAGTTGTAGAGCACTTGGCCAGCGTAGGGACGTATGGCCTTAACCCTCTCCTGAGAGGAGACCCGAGCCCAGCAGTGGGACATTATGGGTTGTTGATGATCGAAAACAGTGTCATGATAATGATGCTTTAAATAATTACTGAGTGTTAATACAGAGACTATTTGAGAGGCCTATGTCCAGCTATGATTGCGATAGGATGATGAAGACTGCGGTGATGAATACTGAGACTTCTTGAACAGTAAAGCCTACTTATTTACGTAAAATTTAAAATGTTTGGTTGCTCTGATTAGACTGATGAGATTGTGCAAGAAAACATCATAGACTATACTATATTATCAAGCTAATAATCTATACTAACTATTTTGCTCTGTTAAAAAATTATCATCATTCACGCAGAATGTTATCCTTGCCACATCTGTGTTAAAAAATAAAGCATTACAATTTACCTCTTTGAAAATAAAAATAATAAAAGTAAGACACTTAAATCCTATAGGATTTACCTTCGTCGCAGGTGCAAGCCAACCGGATATAATACCCGAATACAAAAGAGTGCCTTCAATCGTTCTGCAACCAAATCCCTGGAAAATTTTAAGTCTCTAAAAGCAAAATTGTCCGGTTGAATGTAGTGTCCTCGCGGTAACCCTACTCGTGTTCAGTTCGGGACCTTGCAATCCGTCTTGAGTCCAACATTTTTATGTTATTATGAACATACTAACTTGATTCTACATAAAGGATGCGTGTTCATCTCTTGTTTTTTTCTTTTTTTTCACGTAGGCTAGCGTTAAAAACAAGACGAGTTGAAAAATGTAGTTGTAAGTTGTTGTGGTTAAAAAAAGGATTGATTTGAACTTGTCCACACTGTAACTTATACATAAAACACATAAGCATAAGCTGGATTTTACAACAGCTTTGTGGAGGTATGTCATGTCCGTTTAACACAAAGGGAGGATCCTCCGATAATGCGAGGTGATCATGCCTGGCGGGTAACATCAATGTTAGGATGTGTATATACACGTATGTCTATCGGCGCGAGAACTTCCATGGCGCGATCTAGGATTAAGAACTCCGTAGCCAATTGCGTTTTCGGTTCTTCAGTGTCTTCGGTAGATGGCGCTGTAGCATGTCTTTTTGTTGCGTTATATGTCGCGAAGTTGAGACAGCTGGTATATTACTTATTTTTTATTAGTTTATCGAGCTCCAATCATCTTTTTATTTATTTTAAAGATATTATTTCCACTAGGAATCAATCCCAATAAAACAAATCTGGAGATGGCACAGAAGAATTATGAGAGACACATTTTTTCTTACCAGTTAAGGTATGATGGTGGTACATATTTTAATCTCAAAGGTTATGCGCGTACATATATTTTTGTGATTCATTTTTACTTCTGCAGATTTAGTATATGTCTCTACTAAAAGAAATAACGTGACGAGAAGAATAGGAAGGACTTCTTCAGATCTATTCTGTAGTATGGTAAAGTGATATTTCATCGACGTCATTATTTTGTTGTACTCTTATCAAGTTTTTACGTCCCATACCAGAGTAATATAATTTTTGCAATATTTGTCAAAAAAATCGCATTAAAGAATCATATCGTCTGCCAATATATATGAGATGAGCTTGAAGATAAAGGGAGATCCGCCATCAGATGTTCATTCTCACACCACAATCTAACACAAAATCAATCAACGCGGAAAAAGCGATCGTCCCCTGTCTCGAGAGCCCCTAAGATATATTAACATTGGAAATTCATACAGTATAAGGATCTATGACGTAGTGGTTTAAGCAGACACATCGCTAGTTACTATTGCGATGAGTGATGTGGGTTCGATCCTTACATGGAATAATATTTAATATGATCTACGTTGTTGTTCTTAATCTGGGTGTTATTTGTTTCTCATTTCATGTAAATCTATGAAGTTCCCTGCGACTCAGCATATGTTCCTAGAGTGAGAGATTTTATTTTAAAAGTCTTCAAAAAATAGGTACGTTTCATAATGCGGAAGATTTTTCGTTGATAAATATACCTCTTAGTAAAAAAATCCAGTATTTATTAGATTCATAATATAATTAAACTGACGTAAACTGAAAACTAAAAGTTTTCACCTGAAATGATGTGGTTGCGACAACCCTATAGCATTTACGTCATCGCTCTTACGGAGAAAAATATAATACATGCGTGGGTAGGGTTGCGACATAAAAGGACTTGAATATCAAGCCTCAGAACGTTCTCGTATAATAGAGGAATGATATGATCTATATTTTAAAATATACAAGAAGAATAATCAGATTTTATGTGATTATTTTGATTGTGTACAAAATAAACTAATAGGTTGTAAAATAATAATAATAATAAATTCATTATATCTCTTACCACAACTACTGATACATGGAATATCAATTCTTATCACAACACAAAAACAAAACACCAATACAGCAATTGTAAGAGGACTGGTGTTTGAATTAGACGTGAGTCTGTAGCTCAGATCACCAGGCACTCACCCCCTCCGACACATAACTTAGCTGTTTGTAAAGTTGTATTATAGTTTTTTGAATAAGACACAGATATTGCGGCTAAAATAAAGCAAAAGAAAACCGATGCAAAAGCAGAGATAGATGAATTAGAACATATATGTTGGAAATATATACAAATATTGTGATTGGTTACTCTTTTAATTAATAAAACACATAGTTTTGTCGCTAAATGGCGAACAGAGAAGACCTCAACAATTTTAAATATTGAAATTAACCGTTATGTGAATTTCAATTTTAAAATAGTGGAATAAGTGCTAAAACCCATTCTTCTGTTCGTGTATCATTGCGATGTTTATTACCATAACACATGAATATATAATTTTGTGCAAGCTGTTGCCACCTGATTTTCATTTTGTTAAAATGCTCTAAAACTAATGTATTACAAAAAAATGTTCAGTGATACCATTGTAGGTTTGAATTTAAACATAGAAATTATTCAAGGTGTACATCTACTTATATTCAGTTGCAAAATCTACTGTTAAAAATAATTCGTAGATTAAAAGGTTAAAGTTGAAGTTGACCGAACTGATAAAAATCACTACTAATCAAATTACCGTAATAATCGCCACCCATTATTTTGAATTAACACGGTTGGCCTAGTGGCTTCAGTGGTCGCAACATCGCTTCCTACTGCGCCAAGTGTTTTGGGTTCAAATCCTACACGGGACAAAACTTTGTGTGATCCATAAATTGTTGTTTGTGTGATCTATAAATTGTTGTTGTATGTTTGTAAAGATCCCCGTGACACATGAATGTAATTACAAAAGCGGGAGTTGTCTTTAAAAAAAAATAAAAAAATAATTAAGCTCAATTACAGGAGAAAGATTAGCGTATATAATAAAATAACACCCTAAACCCATGACCGTCAGATAATCTGAACGACAAACATTCATGCCGATCGCATAGTAGGCCCTCCTGATGAGGTGATTTTTTACAGTTAGCTTGAATTTATCTATAGGAAGGTCAATTTTATTATAAAAACGTATACCAAGACCGAATTGTGAACCTTATGTAAACGATGATAGGAACCAACGAGTTCAGATTTACTTCTCGTATTAATATACTGTGTACATCACTGTTTTTCTTGTAATCAATAATGTTATCCCTAACAAACATAACATTTGCAAATATATACTGTGATGCAACATTACCTTACCCAACACCTACAACAAACAGTGAAGTTGCTACCAATAGATTCGTGTTAAATGGTGGAAATAGATTTTATCAAATCAATGTCGAATTATATTATCATAAACTAGATCGAGTAGGCGTTATCAGAACAAAATATAAAGAAAACTGATGCAGACATTTCATATCTCATTTTGACAATCCTATTCCGCGTTCCTATTCAATTGAACCACGTAATAAGAATAATGATAATTTTGAACTGACTCAGATTGTTCGAGTAATGTCGTCACGTCACATTGTCGTTAGGTTGTCGTCGGCCTATTCACGATTATCTGCCGACATACATATTGGCAATTGGTATTTATATTGAAATTCGCTTCCTATTAACTGTCGTGTGAACTAAATGTTTTAGCTTGATGGTTATTATTAGCTATTCGTGTTATATGTACTGTTTTTATTGCTACATTAATACTAATGTGTTGTATCTGTATTAATATTTTGTGTGAGTGGGAAAATTACTTTTTAGGTGGCAAAAATTATATCTTTTCATTGGATCTCCGTTTTATTATCCATTCCCTGATTCCATAAAGCATTATGAATAAGCGTTGGATTCCTTTTAACTCGCAATATGAATATTTTTACAGAAAAATGTGATAGTAATCTTAAAAATTGCTTTCGATGTCTGTCTATTTGATTTTAATGCAGTTTCCAGCAGTAGATAGTGTTTCAAAATGAAAGTTTATATGTTAAAATACATCATATAAGAATCTGAGAATTTAAAGACGTTTGTTCGGGACGGAACTTTAGTACAATATTGTAGTATAAACAAGCTTAAATTAAAAATTTTAAAAACTCCCTACCTAAGCACTCGAGTAGTCATACGCCAAAAAGGTCTTATTTCATTTTGGAAAAGAGCTGATACTCTTACAGCTGGACTGCTATTTACCATAAAGCCTTTCAAATGAAAAAAAAAACCGCATCAAAATCGGTTCATTCCTTTGAGAGCTACGATGCCACAGACGGACACACATCAACGTCAATTATGGCACATTGATAAAAACGCACCTTGCACCACCTTGTTATTGTATAAGTTGATATTTTTTTGTCGTAATATAACCGTACTAATAAACTTAGAAGCAAAAACTTTGTAGCCCCTTTTACGAAAATTATGCGAACGGAGGCGTATGAAATTGGTACGGTTAAAGTTTATAAGGAGGTGGAGTACAGAAAGGACGACTACTAATATCTTAAAACACATGAGAAAATATATCAATCAATTCTTGAACAAACAGTTCACTGCAACGCGGTATAACTCATTTGTTCATTTAAACAGCGTTATCAATCAGTCGCCAACCTGTTGTTTTCTAGACACTGCTATATTAATGTTCTAATTTTGTTAGGATTATTACTTTCGGTTTCATAAATCATCTGTTTAAAATTGAATTTGGACGTACCCGAAACACTAGGTACTATGCACCTAGCTTTGGCATTAGTTGGCAATGTATAAGTAAATAACACCACTTTATTTCAGTGTTTATTTCACTGATAAAGTTGATTCTTGATGCAGAGGCTTCTTTGCCACTATAGTTCCACAAATGTACCGCATTTTAGTAATTATTATGAGTGAAAGTGTATCACACATATTCCGAAACCTGCGGCTTTTATTAAAATACGTAGAATTTTGCGGGTAGGTTCATATTTTTTTCGTTCGAAAGGTCGACACCGACCCGGTTGGCCTTCTAATTAATACGTCGTGTTTGTTGAGAGATACACGGATTTCATTTGTGGTATACCGTAGTATTTCTCCTTTTGTATGTTTTTTTTTTGCGTAGGTAAATATCCCTACGGAAAGTCTTTGAATATAAAGAGATCATATCAGCAGAAAAACGACAACTGCTACAATGACTGACTGGGTTATTCTAGTGGGTTAAGGTCGCCACATTGTTTTGTGAGTTCAACTCCCACATAGGGCACCACTTAGTGTTCATTGTGTCCGTTTCACGTATGTTTATAAAGTTGATATTTAAAAAAACGTTTCATTTATTTCACAGATTTTTGCCGGTACCTGTATTTGTTAAAGGCCTTTGTAAATATCTCTTTTTGAATCTGACTACATACTTAAAAACCTGTTTCGCGTCAATCTTAATCGCGTATATTTCACTGTGTCGTTAACGATTTAACTCTAAGTAATTTCTCATGTTCTGCACTTGCGTCGTTGAAACATTTAATATTAGCAATAAAATAGGAACGCTTGCATACCTTTGATGGATGTGTGTTGCTCGAATTTGAATCTCAACTATGTCACACAGTGTATTTATAACGTACTAACAATACTATTCGAACATCTCACAAAACTCATCGTAAAGTACCCAGAGCTAAATTAAAAAAAAAACTTGTAGTATAGTTATGTGACTACTGATAAACATACTTACATATTCCTATTCATATTATAAATGCCAAAGTTTGTGAGGATGTATGGCTGTTTGTTACTCTTCCCCGGAAAAACTACTGAATGGATTTAGGTGAAACTTTACAGTAATATAAGCTACATTACTGTAAAGTTTTACATACACGCATCAAAATACCACATAGACTACTATTTATCGCGGTATCCGAAATACCCGTGGTTGCAGTCATGAGCAAAAGCCGACAAATGTCCGTGTCCATACTACAATCTTCCGTTCTGGGTCCAAATGAAAATTCATTACACAACAGTATAGATTTGTTAAAAAAAACAAACAATATTCAAAAACTAGCCAAGCTTCTCAGCCACCCAATACTGTAGTATATCTACACTAGAGCCGACCCGTTCCTACTTCGTTGGGCTTTAACCGCCCGCTTTTCTTCGAATTGATTCACAAATACTATTATTTTCAACAGATTTTTGGTTCAATCATATTAAAATATGGCCTAATGTAGATCCCGAAGAGTGTCGCTTTCTGTTAGTAAAATAATTTTCAGGATCAGTACTTCCGAAGATTATCCATACAACCATACAAACAAAGTTAGAAAGAAACTTTACCTCATAATATTATAAGTATAAATTATGACCAGCATCTGCCAATCACTGTAATGAGATACCTCACCCCATCATACACCACTGCCGCCAGTTTATAAGCAGCCAATAAATAACCAATTTCCAGGCAATGTTTGTTAAGTAGTAGAAAATATTGGCGTTTGCCTCACATACCTCACTTACTGCTGAACAGAGTCTGTACTATGGTAAGTAGTTTTTATGGACCTGCCAAAATGACTACTCTGCCTGATGGAAAGCATAAGCAGAATCCACAAGTGGTGGTCACACCATCCTTATTGCGAATGCAGACAATGCGGCATGGTGACCCACATCATGGCAGCCTAGTGGTGCTCCTGCATCAGACTGTTGAACATACTTTTATATTTCTAAATACATTAATTTTATAAAATAGAATAGATAAAAATAGGTCGTACTAGGAACCTTAATACAATTTTCGGCATAATTTTGTAGAATGAACAAAAGACCCAAATATCGCAAAAACAAACAACTTATAGAACTGAACCAAACTGAAATGAGACCACACGGAAAGCACTAGATATTAAATAAAAAAAAAATCATCAAAATCGGTTCAACCAGTCGAAAGTAATCACGTTTTATAAAAAAAATGTTGAATTGATAACTGGAGGATGTTTTTTGAATTCGGTAAAAAATAATCAATATTTTCATTGCTCATACGTCAATGATCCACATTTGATTCATATTGCAACTCTCCAACAATTAGCAGAAGAACCTCAGATTTAAAAGTGTTGTCTTGTGTATCGTGTCCACATTTGCTTCCTTTCTTACCATCATCATCATCATCAGCCTATCGCAGTCCACTGCTGGACATAGGCCTCTCCAATTTCACGCCACTTAGATTTGCTTTCTTACCAATAAAATATTAATTTCCCTACATTTTTATACTACTACTAAACATGTATTACACTATGCTGCTGCATATGATGTGTAACGAGTTATTTCAGGCGGTTTTATTCGCGTAACAAAAATATTTGTATTATGCAAAATATCAAAGTGAAAATATATTGTAAATAATTTTACCCGTGCTTATGAGAGGCCATAAAAGGGGCGAACTCGACCATGTCAGATGACTTCACCCTTTTTGTTTAATTGTCACGCGGTTTGCGATAATTTGCTCATGTGACAATGGAGTTTTTAACATAATATTTGTTCCTTTTTTTATTGTAAATGAACTGTCAGAATATAATTAATGGACGTGTTTGTTTGTTTCTTGTTTATTTTGGGATTCCGTTGGTAAATGGAGCGAATTTTGAGTGAGGTAATTTTTGTTAAATGCGGAGTTTTCTGTTTGTGATGTGAAATATCGGGTAATTAATTTAAAATATGGTCTGCTGAATATCAATTTAGGACAAAATAATTTTTGTATGACACATACAGAACATGAAGTACCTACTAATTTGAAAGCATTTTTTTGAGTATACAGGGATACTTTTCTTTCGCTCTTAGTAGTTTTTTTTTATGTATAAGAGCCTGTCAAATTTGCTATACCCTGCCTGTGTGAAATCATGAGCAGAGTCCAAGAGTGGTGGTCACCATACTCACTGTGAATGCAGATAGTACAACAATGCAGCATGGTGACCCACACAATGACGGCCTAGTGATGCTTCTACACCATTGGGCTTCCGGTCTTGCACTCAGCAACGAGACACTACAGCACGAACGCTGTCATTTTACGCTAATTTTCTTTGCGAGGTAGTACCACTCTGGTCGAGCCTACTCAACAGTGCTGAAATCGGCGTGGCACTGCTACCTTGTTTTTTGTTTATACGGGAAGGAAGTGGAAGTACTTTTGTGTGGTTCTTCGAGGGTTTATTTTTCATTATAAAATTAATTACAACGTGCCTAGAAGCCGCGACAAGACAGTTAATTGAATATATTTCGGAACAGTCCCATAGAGCCATGAGTTCACAGGTAATGGAGTAGTTGAAGCGAGCCCTTCACCAATTCCTTCTACGTAAGTGATGTGGTTTCGATTCGCAAAAAATATAAACACACTTTATGTAAATCGGAATTTGTTTCGATCGGGAATTGTCGTGCCTATAGAAGTGGTTCAAGCAGTTATTTCACCACTTTCTACTGCACTGAGTGTAGTGGGTTCAAACTCCGCAATACTTATGTGACAACACATTGAGTGATCTATAAATTGAGTTATTGAGCCTGGGTGTTCTTTGTGCCCTTAAACGTATGGACGAAAATTTCCCTGCATTAAAAGTATATGCTTGATGCAGGAGTTATCTTTTAAAAAAATTAAATGGAACAAATAAAGGAAAACTCTTTTGTAAAGTCATTCCTTTGAGTAAAGAACTTCAAACATGATAATAAATTTCTCCGTACAAAGTATAAGTGCTAAAATTAAATTCAAATAAAACTGGAAACATATTCAATATTATATGCCATCAGTATAATCCTTGCCACAAATTGACGTTATTGAGTTATGAATCATTACAATATAGACTCTATTTTAGAGTCTTTAAAAGCTAAATTATCTTGACTCGAGTAAACTTTTGTAAAATGATTTGTACAATGGAAATTAAACTGTGTTTGGTTTTCAATAAAGTAGAAAGTCCTCATAAGAAATAAACTTGTAAAAGTTACATTGGATTCCGTCGTAAAACAGAACACATAAGGTCTATATTTCTTTTGCACGATCAACGTATTGTAGGTTTGGTGACTACCATTGAAGTGGTAAATTCAAATAGGAACTAAATAAGTTCTCGTTCAGGCGAAGTTTCTAGAAACTTTAGATAGTTTGGTGGCAATTTCTGTATTCTATCGTTCACGATTTAAATTCAAAGTTCTGCGTGGGTGAATTGGTGGTGTGTTGACTTTGATAACGATCTTCAACTTTCAAAGGTTTGAAAATTGTTAGCCATTTCGGTTTTAGTTTCTTTACATGTGTGGTTTTATGAGTGATGCTTTAACATCTTAAGTCACTTCAAGCAGGAATACTTTATGTTACATAGCAGTATTTGAATCAGTGTGATTATTATAAGAAATAAATACATTTAGATATTAAAAATTTAACCAATACTTGTCAATATACAACCATATAATTGGAAATTTATCAATTGAAATGCAGAAGTAAACCAAACACAATGCAAATGTTGTTTCATGCCAATTTTCCAAGGTCATCCTCTGCAATGAATCCCATCAATAATAAACTAATAAGCTATCAAAACGGAATCACAATTCCATCAGTAATCTGTATCGGAATTCAGCGATCGAAAGCTAAACAGTTCAGTACTGAATTATCATAAATAACGAGTAATCTGCTTTAATGCCTTCGGAGTCCTTCAAAATATTGTGCGTATAATACAACCGCATGCATTATTCATGGAAACCATTGTACCATTTTATTGCCTAGTTACATCTTGTTACAGATTAATGGTCGTTTAGAGTTGAAGCGATTTGAAAAGCATTTAAAATTATGCCTTGCCCGCTCCTCCGCGTTGAATATCACTTTATATCAAATTCATCCAAATCGGTTCAGTAGTAATCGATTCCCAATCCTTTACTTTTCACTCCTTTAAGGAATGAATTTCGAAATAAATATCGATATATCTATAAAGAAATTATTACACTCAGACACAGAAAAAGTAATCGTGTTCATCAACATCATCACCTGGTTCCTTTCTTTTTTGAGTAATTTTCTAAAAATGAATCCTAACTTTCATGAAAATCGTTGGCGCTGTTACCGAGATTAATATACATACATACAAGAATTGCTTGTTTAAAAGTATTACATAGATTTATGTACTACGTTTAGAAAAGCTTATCACTAAAAGCTTCAAAATTAAATATTATATACTAATTGCGTAATTATAAGAGCTGTAAGTACATATATGATGAACCCAATAATCCTGTTGCGACTCCACTTGATCTCTTTCTTGAGATTTCGTGCGGGTAGACATGAAATTAGGGATTTAACTATATTAAATCGCGAGTACGCACGGTGCCACCCACTGGTGGTATCGGGCAACTTGTGTATGGTATCGAGGACGAGGGGAAACGATTTTATAGTGTGTGTTGGATAAGACATCGTACAAACTAAACTGAATTTTATTTATTAATACAAATAAGTACTGGAATGTTCAAAAATTATAAAATGCAGGTATTAGCTGATTCACGTAACGTCGTCAGCGTCTCTTCAGCTATGCCAGCAAAACACAATTTAAATAAAAAGCGCTTCAAAATGGAGTTCTTCTTGAGAAACAACGTTACACGAGAATTATATATAATAGATTATTTATTTTTAAAGAGTATGAAACATTCGCAATAATGATTTTCAGATGAGAAAATCTGGTAACGTTACAGGTTAGTGTACTTTTTATTACGAAAAATCTCATAAATTTTATAGAACGATTGAAGAATTTAAAATCCGCATACAACACTGCGGAACGCAGCTAGTACCCATACAAAAACATTATTAGCATATATCCTACCCCTTAAGTTTAGGCGGATAACTTATTATTCAAAACGCTAAATCTTATGACTTAAAACAAACCTCGTTTTAATGATGAATATTCATATAGCGGGTTATTACGTTTGTTTAACGTTACTCCCAAGTTGTTTGTCGCTATTAATATCAACAGACGCCATTTTGGTTCTCAGTAAGTTGTGTTTTGTGACAAACTGCTTTGATTTGTTCCAAATAGCTCAGAATAATTAGAGAGAAACGGAATACCTATATCAATTTCATACAATAAATCAACGTAAAATTACTACAATACTTCTATAGAAAAGTTTGAGGACTAAACTTTCAATGACGATATAAAAAGTAGGTGAGTAATGCCTACAAACTTACTTCAAAACACATTAGCTTTAATAATTTCATCTGGAAAATGCCTAAAAACATTTCCATTATAAGGCTATCATTAATGTAAAAAAGAAACTAATTTTAATCTATATCATGCTACAGTTAAAAGTAATAGATAAGCAATTAGAATATTCCTGAACATATTCTATTTTGATTTTATTTGTTATATGAACGAATTCCATGTTGGCTGCTTCTGTTATAAGATTTTAACATTTTACTATTAAATATATACCGTCTTCAATATCAATCATCATCCCATAATGCCCCACTGCTGGGCTCGTGTCTCTCAAGAGAGGGTTAAGGCCATACGTCCCCACACTGGCCAAGTGCGGGTGGGGACTAACAGGACTACGTTGTGGCTACGTAATCTTGCCGTTGGATGTTTTTAAGCAGCCCGAAGGCCTCCAATTAAGCTTCGCGACTGTTATCGTATGATAACAAACGGGACCGACTGCTTAACCTGACCTCCTAATCACGGCGACGCTCATGGTAATATGCCAACAGCGGTCACCCATCCAGGTATTGACCGCGCCGTCGTTGCTTACCCACGGTGATTGTTTCTAATCACCGAGTGCAACTAGGCTGTGAGCGCCTCTCTCTCTCTCTCTATATATACCGTAACTTTTACAAATTATTTCGAAAATGGCTTTCATGAATGCCGTTGATGAATCTTGATTTATTCTGCCACTGTCTATTAATATTATGTTCATCAACGACAACAGCTTATATATAAAAAGTCAATATTAAGGTAAACAGATCGTAGTTCAATTAATTCAAACGGACGTTTCTGTATGCAAATGTCATCTCGAACTAAGGACAGTCACTCATCCCATCCTGCTTACTAAGCGAAGCAATGATTTACCATCATCCGGCGTCTAATTGCGAACGCGTCACTCATGATGGATGGGCCGGCGATATTCTAATGTCGGTTATTTGTGTACTCATTACGAGAATATACTGGGAGATATGCGCCGAATCGCATTGCTCTCAGACTCTGTTGTTTTAACCAATCGTGGCAATTCGCTATGGGGAACTTCTTTTTGTAATTTTGTTAATGCTATTTTTGTTTCTACTAGATGAGAAACTGTCGATTTTAATACAGAAAAGATTACAATTATAAATATTGTTTTTTTAATAGATACGTAATTGAAAAGTAAGCTCGCGTATCATTATTATCTGTGTGTTAATCGGCCTTAACACCTTATTACATAACCTATTTGGGAACCGAATCGAGTGTTATCACAGTGTATTAAGAGTATGAATATATCCGGGAACGACTACAGTAACTGTACGAAATACTCCAATCCATGTGAAAATCGGGTTTAGAGTTGTTAAAAAAAGCTTTATTTAATTTTGTATCTTATTCGCTTAAACATAAAGTGATAAACCCTTTTATAGAAAAATTATCTTCCTATAAATGCCCAACTTAACATGTATTATTTCGTTTTATTACAGAGTAACGGCAATAATTACATGGCTGGTGAGCCGCGGCGCAAACGAGAGCCGCCTGCGCGCCCCAACCACATATTGCTGTACACCATCATAAACCCCGCCTATCCTATCACTGTGGTAAGTACAAACTAAGTAACTAGTATCTTCCTTCAAATCGGTCATGGCTCCAGGTAATCTGATGGTCGCTGATGCCGACATGTGCTAGAGAGGAGAGGACACTCTGGCAAACGTATTATAGGGCACCCTGCCGCAAATGGACTGACGACTTGAGAAATATGGTTTTCAGCGGAGGGATGAGGATGGCCTAAGACTGGGTTGTTTGACTTGACTATTTGGAGAGGCCCTCGGATTTTACAATTACGTATAATTTATTATAAAGACAATTCAAGACGTCTGTGTCTTCGATATTAGTGATAAAACAAAGGCTACTGATCCATTAGTGAACACATTGAAAAGATCATTGCCTCGTAATCTCTTCTCCAATTTTATGCTGACAGGACAGACAGACAGGGAGACGTATCAGTCTTTTGGATCACTAACAATCACATGATCATGACTTTAATGAGTCCCGCTATAATATAAAATATAAAAAACATATTCTCCGCGAAATTCGTTGAAAATCTAATTATAAATTCCTACTAACACTCCAGTTTTCTCAAAGCAAGCCAAGTTTCTGTGCAAAGTAATTCTCGAAGTTTTATTCTAGTTTGAATGACCAATACCGAGTTTTCATATTGTTGCTGTTAAAACTAAATCACGTCTCAACTTTGCGATAGCCATTTTGACGCCTTTGTGATGATAATGAGAAACTCTTGATAAACAACTTTGTTTTAAATTGTTTTCTTTAGTTTCTTAATAGTAATGTAAGTTTCTAGTGTCGTTGTAAAACTGTTTATACTTATTAATACTGACTTAAAATTATACAGAATTTTTTGTTCTTACCATGTTCGATTTTGAATTGATTTTTAAACTGTGTTCTAAAAGGAAAATTTTTGTGTTTAACGTTGTGTTATTTTCGACAATTTATAAATATAAACCGTCTCTTCGTTTAACATTTTTGTTTAAATAAGTGGTTACACAATGTAGTAGTTAGTTTAAAGTGAAGATACTATATACATTCTTCCTTTTTTCATCGTTTAAGTTTTATTCAAAAGGAGTTTGAATAAAACCGCCGACGTGGTATCACCCCAATCGAAATGAAAATTATTTCAAGCTGTAGCACTTACATACATTTATGTGTCGGCGCATTATGTTCATCGTTCTGCAACGTATTTGTAACGTCTCTAGTGCTGGGTGTGTCAATGGGCGACGGAAATCGCTCATCATCACGCCTGCTCGTTTGCTCCCAATTCCATTAAAGTAACAAACAAATTAAAGTTAACTATAATTCGCGGGCCCCTCTGACGTCCCAACTTTCACATAATATACAAAGGACACTGCTTCACAGAGATAAAAGCATACGAGCCGGAACAATTTTAAGTTGAACGTATTCCAGAATCTCACGCTCTATGAAACTTAGCTACGATAAAACTTTGACCGTTTCTCTCCCCTTCCACTTCCCCATAAGAAAGTAACTAGGATTGTTTTGTTCAACTATTGTGTGTGTTTATTGTAACGATTTACATATTTTAAACGCTTTGAATTAACTGTTACACTATTAAACACAAATTAATTCCTGCTTTGTAATGAAAGAAAATTTAAAAAGCGTTTTTTGGGGTTTTTTTCTTGATTATATGCAATTTTATTTTTTGTTCATGTGTTTTCATTATCGTTATAATCAAGGTATTCAATTGTATTAAATCCAAAGAACTCCTCAAAACTTAAATTCATATCTTAACTTCATTGTATTCCACATATACTCAGACACACTCATGCGCACAAACACACGCACACACACACACACGAACACTTGCGCACACACACTCTCTCATCCATGGACGTACACACGGTCATTCTATGGTAGTTATTTACATTTTTGCAACTTACCTTACATGTAGTAGTCTGTGCAAAACAAGATTTGGGAGAGGCTGGTAGACCGTCATACAGGTCTGTCCTAGTACGGATGCCTAATCTAATGTGTGCTTGTTTCTGTAATTCTTAATGTAATATTGTATTACGTGAGAGAAACAATAAATTATTATTATTATTCCTCAGAAGTGTAAATCTAATTCAGCATGGAGAGCATGTGAGCTTTGTGAGTTTATTCAACAATTTTGTTGTTCTTCATTGATTTCTTGCCATACTCCGCGCATATATTGTGGTACTAGCGGACGTGTATGAACGTCGTTGATATAACGTATCTTCTGTACACCATTGACACCTCGGTAGAACTCGTATCCAAGCATAACTTCCTGGCCCGCCACATAGGACGAGTAATAGTCATTTGCATGTAAATTGCACTACCATATGATGTCAAAGTAAAATGATAATTACATTATTGAGAAATACTTGAATACTCAAACTCTAATAAATAATTATCTAGTGAAAGATTAGCAACCGGAGGGCATAAAATTTGAAATACTCAAGTATTTGCATAATAAGTTAAAGTTATTTGTGTGGGAAATTAAATAAAACAATTTAAACCACTACATCCAATAACACAAATTCAGCGTACTTATTGCAAAGAAAAAACAAACTAAATCATCTCTAGATTTAATATATAAATCGATTCAGTTGCTTGATCATTTCAATAATCATTTTCATTAAATTGAACACATAATACGCAGATGAACTTTATATTCCAACTTTATTGCTGAGTATATCTCCAGACTTGTCGCTTTAAATCTTAGATGTTCTAGGTTATCGGATAGGAGACATCTCATCGCTCGTATTTGTGTTTTGCAAACAAAACTACCCTCTTATATTGTCACGATAATATTGTTATCAAAATCTTGAAGGAAGCCCAAAGACATTAAAGTGAAACAGCCTGTAACAGTACCTCACTGTATCTGACTTATTATCTTTGCTTTTAGGAGTTGGTCTTACTGAAAAAGGACCGCGGGTTCTGCAAATAGGATTCGTGGATTAAAATGACGTAACAAAAGACATATAATAAAACTTACCTACGTTATATATACATTGTATCCTCGTCGTCAGTTATGTATAAAGGAAATTTATATAGGGGTTTGTTAATAAAACAGGAAACCAACTACTATTTCGTGATATTTCCATAGATAAACAAGCGTTCTTATTTGGCACATAGACATACATGCGCTATAGATAAATATTAAATAGAAACCACAATAATTAAATGGTTAAGCAGAATAAAACGCCTACGTTTATTCTTTTTTTGTTATCCGGTAATGCTAAGCAAGTTAACTGGTAACTTTAAAAGTAAAATATATGGGAAAATTCGAATTTCAACAAGATTTTCCTATAGAGATTATCCTATCTATCTATCTATTATCCAATTACTGAGCAATGTAACTGTTTAACAGATTTCTAAATGCATTTATAAAAGAACAAAATTGATTCTTGTCTCTCTTCAAAAATAAAAGCGAAGAGCTTCAAATGAAACTTGTAGTCCTTAGTTACTTACAAAAAAAGTAATACACTTAAAAGCTAATTATATTTACCAGTAAACAAATCACTCCTTTGTTGAAATATTCAGTTTTACACTTAGCACCACGCTTGTAAAGCTAAAGTATTAAGACTTTATGTACGCCTCGGGACGTCGAACTGTTTGTATTCGATTGACAGCTTGATGATATTAAATTTATTTGCTCTGCCGCCCAAGATACTGCCAACCAAATTGGATTGACTTAAAGCATTTATTTTTATATATTTTCTTTGATTGGGTAAATTAGATTGTCAGATTGTTTATAGGCGATATTTGAGGATTTATTCTATTCATTGGTATAATTTATTTTATTTATTGTGAATGAAGGAAGGACTTGGGTGGCACATTTTGACGTTCAGCATTCTTGAGTTTTGGAATCTTAACGTGCCGTTTTTAGATTAGCTTTACCTACGTCTGTCTATAATACATACCTATATGACTGTATGAATTATGATTATGAATTAAAGTTTCATGTGTACTATACTTACTGATATATAATTATATTTATTAGTTGATAAGGAAAAAAAATAGTAAAATTATTCTTCTAAGTTTGTTATGATGAGGGTGAATAAAATGATACGTATATACTCTTATAGAATTCATATAAGTATGTGTATAATCTATATAAATAAAAATGTTTACCGAAATGTATGTGAGCGCATAAATTCCGATCGACTGCTTCACCTATCCCGGATCGTTTGCAGCGGTCACATTTCCTCAAGATGTGACCAATAGAATATGTAATTTAGTATCTATACAATTGGTTCTTGCAACTATTAAATTTGACTATATAACTTAAATATGAAACCCATAAGAACTCTGTACCAAACTATTCTAAGGTAGACGACATAAACTCATTCACAAAAAACCTTTCCATGTGTAACAAAGCCTTCCATTTGCACTAATTCGAACAAACTTGTCCCAGACAACAAGGGCGAACCTGTTGATCCGTACAACTGTGCGAGTCATTACGTTCTAGTACCACTCTAGTGCGTGGTTGGAACTTTGGTAACTATTTGTGTCGACTGATTGTAGTTTTTGTGTATTGTTTTGTAAGGTTGAAGTTTTCATATTAGTTTCTGGTCGGAGATTTTAATGGGTTGGTTTAAATATTCATGTATTTATTTTCTTAGTATATCGTAAGTCTACTTGTTAGAGTCCTCGACCCTTAAGCATGCCACCAAACATATTTAAAAAAAAAACCTACATACATCATCGTATGCAACAAGGTGACACGACTATTATTATATAATAGATTTGTGATAGCTTAGTAAGATTTTTTCTTTTTCAAAATACACGTTCTTCTAGGAACGTGCATCATTTTTTTTTGGTAAATATTATCCTAAGTTGAGAGGCACTTACTAGTTTTTATTAGCAATTCTTGAAGTGAGACAAAAAGTTGTCGGTGTCAGTATAAAATATATTAGCATCGAAGAGCTATGATTACATTTTGGGTCTGAAATAAATGAGTACATACCAAACAAACTTACAAAGTAGCATTCTTACTTTTGCATTATTATTCAAGTTCATTATTGGTATAGTAGCTCATTGAAAAGTTAGCACATTTAACATATCATACATACTATAAAAACCGTCGTAATATAAAAAACAGTAATCCTGCAAAGTGTCTTTGAAACGTTATCAATCTCACATCATCCCTCCTTTTTCCATAACTGCGGTTTTATGACAAAGTCCCCATGCCGTTGCATTTCTCTCACGACGACAATTTGTCATCGAAGTTCAGGAATGAAGTTTCCAAACGTACGTACGTGTACACACTAATCGATCATGGGGCCGCGTGTGTTTATCTTTTAGGGTTCTTATAAGGGGTGTGCATTTGATGGGTTCGTGTATAAGGCAAACTTTTATACTCCCTTATTTTTCCCTATTTCTTCTCGTTTCTTTCTGTATGTATATTTTTTCTAAATTTGTATTTTTAAATTGCGTATAATCGGGTATTTTCATACTAATTGAATGTGTTAATGCTGATACAGACTGCTTTTGGCATTAAGTCGGTCATTAAAAAATAAACATTTATTTTTCTGATTAATTTAGTGCAAATGAAATATATATTATTCTTTATTTATTTAAAAAGCTACAGAAATTTAGTGTATTTACTAGTTTGCGGTATATTATTAAAGGGGAAGTAAGAGTAATTTATCTTCCTTGCGATTCAGGACAGTTTCTTTCATATTTTTAAAGTTATTTTCGTTGTTATGTACATACAAAAATAACTTTGTTCTTTATCTTTATTATTCAGTACTTCTTATATTCGTTCTACACTTCATTTTATTTATATTAAAAGCCAATATTGACAAAAGCATTCATAAAATCGATTATTCGATTCGTACAATACAATTCGATTTTACTGCGAGATGTTTTCAACAAGTTATGTCTGTCGTTCGTATCTCAATCTCAACATTATTTTAGTAAATTTCTAATAGAAAACTGTGACAATAAGAAACTCGACGTCTCTGAAAAATTGAAAAGAAATGTCTAATTTTCAATTGTTTTTTTTGACGAATCGAAGAATAACAGAAATATACAAAACGCTTTTTTAAAAATAAACTTCTCTAGTCGAGACTTGTTATTTCAACCAAAAACATATTTTATTTAATTATAATAATAATGTTAGCCGTCCGTGCTTCTGCTAAAATTAAATTGAAGATATATTTTGCTTTTCATGTAGATCTAATATATAAAATTCTCGTGTCGCGGAATTTGTTACCAAACTCCTCTGAAACGAATGGACCGATTTTTATGAAATTTTGTGTGATATCATGTATATTTTTCATGACAAGGGTATGTCAATTCTTTTGTATATGGCAAAACAATGTTTGCCGGTTCAGCTAGTATTTTCGTAATAATCATAATATTAGGGCCTTTTTCGGTTTCTCTCCGCGTGGTAACGAATTAAGAATAGTGTCCATGAAACTCCTATTCATCAGGTGGGTGCATGGTCGGGAAAAACTGTATAAACGCCCGTCTAACTAGAGTGGTATAGTAGGCCCAAGCCTCATTTTTATGAAGATTCTTACGAATACCATTTTAAGAAAGACTGAATCTTGACTGCCTCGGTGTCGTAGCGGTTGCGTATGCGACTGCTATGCTGTTTCGGGTTCGATTCCCGAGTCGGACCAAATGTTTATATGGTCTGCAAATAATTGTTTCAGAGTTTGGGTGTTTTCTATGTATAATTTGGGACAAGATGGCGTTGTGTGTTAAAAATGTTCGAAACTATTTATTATTATTTATTGTATGTATCCTTTTTTTTTACGTGGTGGAATGCATTTCCGCACTTCGCGCCCCCCCCCCCCGCGGGGAAAGAGGGTTCGCTTTGTGTGGGACTCCTGACTGACTCGCCAGACTACCCACTAAACCACACGGTGTGCCACTCTGCGCCTGACACGGGAGAGGTCCAGGAACCGCTTTCTTACGCCTTCCGGACCCTTCCCAGCGCCTGCCCGCACTGATGCGGGCACCGTCTCTAGATGTTTTATACTCTCAAATCTGGCGACGTACGGCACACGCGTAACGTCGCCCCCTCGCGGGTGGCCTGTGAAGCGGATGGGGGGAAAACCCGTCCCGCCCATCCGCGGCCACACTCAAGGCGGCATGAGTCGCTGGTAGGCGCGCCTCCGCCGCCCGGTTCGCCAGCGGCGGATCGGGTCCGAGTGGAGATCGTCCTCCCGGGCCCTCTCCGCCGCCTCCTTCTGCGAGATGACTTCCTCGCAGAAGGTCGCGACCGCGGTAAAACTGCTCTCGCCGCCGGCCATGGAGCGTACGACGGCCGGCAGCGAGAGATCTCCTCCGATGACTGCAGTGAGGGCCCGACGCTGCGGCGCCCAAGCGGGGCACACCGCCAGCGTGTGCTGGGCCGAGCAGGGCGATGTCCAGAGACACCGCCAACACCACGCCGCCACATTTCACCGCCTCTTCGGTCACGGCCCTCAGGCGCATCACGGCATCGACTGTCGAACGCCCCTCTCGGAACCCGAATTGGGCGTCCGACAGGTCGGGGCCCACCTCGCTGAGGTGCCGGACGATGCGGGCAGAGAGCATCCTCTCGAACAACTTGCCCGCTTCGTCCAGCAACACGATGGGCCTGTAGGCCGCGACCGAATCGGCAGGCCGTCCCGGCTTCCTCAACAGGACATTATTAATTGTATCCTAATTCAAGGATGAACTGTCAAAGGCTGTTGACAAGCGCTTACTTCCTAAATAGCATCCTATTGTCAATTAATGTCATTACTAAAATTTACTACGGTTTGAAGAGTATCGTGTATTTTTTCGAAAGCTTAATACCAGTAGGACTATGGATATACATGAGCCCTCAAACTCTCTGCCTCCCAATTTTTATAGGCCGCTCTATTCGCGAATATTCAGGTAAAGTTGATTGCAGTTAAATGTCAGTCGCCGTGACGATCGAAGTGATTTTAATAAACTCACACTCTCAGATATTTGTCGACAAGGTATGAGTATTCGTTGTCTGGACGTATAAAGGGGTTCAATATTTTCCCTCTCGGGATATTCCGCAAATCTCTTTGACATGCGGGAAATCCTGAGATTACGGTGACGCGGAATGCGGGATTGCTCGACCCCTACACACACACCAAGCGTTAAAATACCCCATGATAATTTTGTATATTGAACAAAGCCTTCTAAAGGTAATACTCATTTTTAATTCTTCATTTAGGTATATTTTTGAATAATGCAAGAATATTTGCCTCAATGTGTATGCTTTTAATTTAGATGTATACTATGTGCAGAGTGGGGCCACTTACATTTCAGCACGAACAGACCGGAGCGGTACTGCTCTCGCACTGAAGGCCAACGTAAAATGATAGCATTCGTGCTGTCGTGTTTCGTTGGTGAGTGCGCGACCGAAGACGCATTATGCATAAGTAACTCAAAATTATTCGTATTAAAAATAATACAATTACTAAGAATTTCTGATACTTTATCAATGACCGAGTAACTGGTTTACCAATTCTCAAGTAAACTTTATAAAGAATAACCTTTTACAAAAATCGTTTTCGTGTTAAAAGCTTAAGACTAAAATATACAAGTTCTTGGGTGAAAGGCGTATTAACAGAAGCCACCGGCTAACTCTTAAGGACTTAAGTTTTGTATATTTAGGTCGCAGCGAGACTAAAGCTTTCGGCACTTATTACAACTTAGTGTAGACTTTAGAGCAACAGAGGCCGGCAGACCGAAGGGAGGAACCATAGCGTCTTTTCCCGATACAACAGTCAAACAGTCAGACATTTTTTTTCTAAAATCTTTACACATACACACGTAAGACTCACATACAAAAACAATCGCCTGCCACTACGAATTCAACAAAATAATAAAAAAAAATTACAATTTCACACATACATGAATACTTTTTGTGTCAACAGTATAATCCGTAAGCCCATTTGGGTTTATACTTTGACAGAAGGATAACACCTGCGTATGGCTACCTATTCCCTACCGTATTGGTCTGTGGTGTAGACTGTACATCTATATATGTTTGTTTATCGAGAAAGTTATCACACATTAAATTTTAGTAACAATATCTAGCTTTTCAAACTATTTCTAATTATTATACTAAATTTAAGAGTGGTACGACAGATCACGTAAGACCTCGTCTATTGATTATTCACATCTAATTTTCTTTTAATCTTAACTAATCACTCAAAAACCAAGTAGCATTTGTCTATCCATCTACACAGTTCTGTGTATGTTTCATCATAACATCACCGCAAACAATACGCGCCGTATTCTCTGAACACGCTGCGGCCTAAATTGTATGCGGTCCTTACGTTACAAGCGTGCGGCGGAACACGTCAGCTGTACGTACACCGAACCGCATCGCCCGTGCAGCGTGCTAAATGTGCCTTGTGGACATACCGTGCCTGTTGTGGGAGAATGTTTCACTGACTATTTCCTGCCACCCATTTCATATACCATTCATCAGCTTTCGCCCTCGACTCCGCCTGACGATTATCGCGACTCACAGTTGCCTATGTATATTTCAAAGCTCTAATCTATCTCTATACTGAAATTCATCGAAATCATTTCAGATTTTGCAGTGAAGGCGAACAGACAGAGTTACTACTTCGAATTTATAGTATTATATTAGTATGGATATGCCAAATTATTTTTACATCATCACAAGCGACATTGTTGCTGTAGTTTTTTCCTTGATTAGGGATAAGAATCGGGTGCCACTTTTCGGACAGCTGCAGCCCAACAATATTAATAATATTTGAATCTCGAACTGAAACAAATTAATTTGGTAATTCAACTTGAAGTTTGTACAACATTGTGAAATGCTACATTTATACTAATGCTGTCTCTTTTCTTCCAAACCACAATAAAAGAGATACAATAACACAATGTGTACAAGTCAATAAACGTTACCATTCTACTTTTCGTCTTACAATAACTGCGGCAAAGTTTTATTGCTCCAGTTGTTCGTTCACGAGTGAATGAGTGAATGTATTGTGGAGTGAACGATTCCAACGTACGGTCATCGTTCAATGTAATGGCTGAAGTTTGCTAAGAAGAATCTTTCTTTTGTTGATGTTTGTGTAGCTTTCTCTGCTACATGTTGTATCTGGGCTTATTGCTTCATTTAATAGAGTGAAAAAAGATAATAGTTTCTGAATAAACTTTATTAATGCTAGGTCAAGTAATATGGGTAAATACATTCAATGATGTGATTAATTGATTGATTTTCAACATGTTTAATATTCTTTTTATAAAATGACCATCAGTGTAGGTAGAACCGGATACTTTATAATTTTCAAAATTGGTCTATGAATGAAGAATTAAGGCAGTCCTTTAAGTATGTTGCTTTAGGAAAATTGCAATCATGCGATATAAATAAAATTAGCTTTTGTCCTCGGCGCCTCCCATGTGCCGTGAATATCATATATCCTTCATCAAGAATCAAAGTATCTCTGTACCAAGTTTCATTGAATTCGGAAAACCGGTTTATTCGTGAGAGCGTATGTATTTAAGGTTTGTATTAATATGTACAGAGCATAACTTGCCACTGATATTTCAACAAAATAATTGACTGCTCACGTGTAAGGCTATATATTACACTAGTATTATTATAAATTTTAGCCTATGTGTTATTCTTATGTATAAGCTATATTATTGTAAGGTTTCATTAAAATCCATTCGGTAGTTTTAACGTGAAAGAGTAACAAACATCCATCCATATTTACTGATATTCGCGTTTATAATGTTAGTAGGAATGAACCTGACGGAAGTGTGACACTACTAATCCAGTAGTGCTTGTAACCATGACCGGTGCAACCAGATCCTGATTTCAGATCCATTTCATTGCATTAATTTCGAATATTTCTAGATTCCACAAAAAAAAAACTTCTATGTGAATTTGTAAGCGATTATCATTTTCACTGCCGTATAATAAAAACTACCCTCTGCCCTTAACTTTGGTCCGCATTATCAGTAATTGTTCCTTCTACAAACTACGCTACGTCCTTACACGACAATATTAGCTCTTGCGACATCCTTTATTTCCACGTACCAAGAAACGTTTAATATGTCACAACATGCGGTAGAAATCCGTACTAATATTTTATGTCGGACAATATCGTTTTGCGCACAAATGTTTACAGTGTTGCACACTGCAAATATATTGTATGTTATATTATGATATATAATTGTATCTGCTGTATATTGTGGTGTTGTGCTGGGTTTTGTTTTGTGTTTTAATGACCGTTCGCCGTTTTGATCTGTCTAGCAGTTCATATGTAATTAATATTTATGGCTACCTTTTTAGTCATGTATTAAATCAATTTAATAAGTGTATAATAGTTAATTCGAAAGTAGGTTTAATTTCCTTATTGACTCGGTGAATACTATTTAGTATTTAGGAATAATATTTCCTATGTTGCGAGGCCAACATACTTGAAACAAACGTAAAGAACATCCAGACTCAGGACAACCATATGTAAATATGTTTTATACAGTGCTGAGTAAGAGCATTGTAAAAAGCGTAGCCGCTTTAACCAAAAGGCCAACTTGACGTTATGTGTTCATTAAAATTAAAATACTATCGATTATCTAAAACTTTTATATAGTGTAATAATCTCAAATTCGTACTTTAAAAGTGCTCCATACAGCATCACAGCTTTATTTTACTCACCCATATTCTGTCCGCTCGTCTGACTACCGCCGATAAACTCACCTTAACTTTTGTAATGCACAACAAGTAATGAAAAACCCGAAACTTGTTGCATTTACCATTCGTTTTCCTTTAAAAAAAACATACTTTTATAGTTTTAACTATTAACGTTACGTAACCGCCACGACAATGAAATATTGTATATATGCTAGATGAGCCCCGCGGTTTAACTTCACTTCGCAGGTCGAATTTTTTTTTAAATCTGGGTTCTCAGGAAAACCCAAAAAATATAGACAAAGATAATCTGCATCTCTGAAACGGCTCCAACGATTTTTAGGAAATTTAGCATGCAGTGGACTTCGGGAATATAAATCGGTCTAGGTATTAATCATTTTTAGAAAAAAAACCATACCGAGTAACGCTCGTTCATCCTGATAGTTTTAATACCAAGCTAAGGGCGTCGAGAATATCACAAATAATCATGTTTCAGTACTTTCCTTTTATTTAATTGTGGACAAAAGAGCTTAGCAATGGACACCTGTAACACTAGAGGCGTTACAAGTGTGTTGCCGGCCTTTGGGGGATGGAGAGGGAATGAGGAAGGGATTCGGGTATGGGCCTCTAGTATCCTTACTCAATCGGTGAAACACATGTATGTACTGTTTCAAACCGTTTTCTGTGAGGCTGTGGTGTCACTCCGATTGAACCTGCCCATTTATACTCGTGGCTCTCCCATGTGGAATGCTTTACATTTCTTTTAACGAAGAAAATGAACAGAAACAAGACGACTATTCTTTCGTTGCTTTAAAAAGGTTTCCGAACTTTTAAAAGAGTCCATAAAACGGGCGCGAAATATTTGTTATATAAATGAGTTTTTGTAATGGGGTTGTTTCGAAACTCCCGAAGTTTATCAGTTTTTGCAAGAGGCAACTTTTTTTCAATCAATTTCAGCGTTTTATAATAAATAATAGTTATTGCTCGCGGCTCCGCCCTCGTGTATGTCGGCTATCGTGATAAAAAGTAGCCCATGTCCTTTCTCCAGGTCCAATCTGTCTCTATGCCTAAAATTGTGAAAGCGTTATGGACAGATAGACAAAATTACTTTCGATTTTATAATATTGTGAAATATTTAGGCAGGATTTAGGTAAAGTATTTTCTTGATGTATTATACAAGTCGTCGTTCTGTTGGTTACGAAAAGTTCTGAGACTAGCTAATAGTATCTGTTAGTATATGACATGTATATAATTGGATAAACTTGGAAGTATAAAGATTCATTATATTTTAGAATAAGACATGCACTAATATTAAAAAAATGTTTTTACCATTTTGACTGCTTGGGTGGCGTAGTGGTAGCGTATGCGACTGCTGTGCTTGATGTCTCAGGTTCGATTCCCGGGTCGGACCACATGTTTATATGATCTCCAAATATTTATTTCGGTGTTCAGGTGTTTTATGTGTTTCTGTGTGTAATATGTATATATCATCATTATATCATATATATTATCAACAACCCATAACGTCCCACTGCTGGGCTCGGGTCTCCTCTCAGGAGAGGGTTAAGGCCATACGTCCCCACGCTGGCCAAGTGCGGGTTGGGGACTGGCAAGACCACGTTGTGGCTACGTAATCTTACCGTCGGATGTTTTCAAGCCGCCCAAAGGCCTCCAACTAAGCTTCACGACTGTTATCCTATGATAACAACCGGGACCGACTGCTTAACGTGACCTCCGAATCACGGAGACGCTCATGATAACATGCCACTAGCGGTCACCCATCCGGGTACTGACCGCGCCGTCGTTACTTACCCTCGGTGATTGTTTCTAAACACCGAGTGCAACTGAGCTATGAGCGCCTCTAATATGTGTATATATGTGTGTATAATGTATATATTTGAAATAAAAAGTATGCATGTATTTATATCAGTTATCTAGTACCCATATTACAAGCCCTGCTTATCTTGGGACTAAATAGCGCTGCGTTAGATGTCTAAAATTTTTATTTATTAATTCGTTACTGAGCACGACCACGACACGACATCACATAAACAGCTTGTGATATTCCACTGCTGGGTAGACGAATATTCCACTGCTGGCCAGACGAATATTCCAAAGCTGGGCAGAGAAGCCGTCGTTATTGGGTTTGTTGTCCTTAAGCTTTGCTTCTTTATGCAATGATGTTGTCGTACCAAGTTTACTTCCTTAGTCGACTTACGACTGTGTGATATTCCACATAAATATCTGAAACTTAGTCAGGAACCGGTGAAGAAACCTCCTAGATTTCTACCGTTCTACCCTCATTAGTGTCTTCGTATTAGCCACGAAGCGTCTAGCTATGGACATCAAAATATTGGAAATTTCCACAAAGCTATGGTTGTTATTGGGATTCGTGACGATTGACTGTTGCGGGTTCGTATACTCTCAAAAACAAACAGACCTCACTTTCAACAAATTAGTGTTTTTATCTAAGTGGAAATAATTACAAAAGAATTGCAAATTTGTTTGTTCAAAATCTATGCATCATTATGGTAGTAGCAACGTAACAAATTTTTATGTATTTTTTTCGAAATAATTTGAATTACTTCCTTTTTGGGGTAGTTATAGTATCGTAACTTAAAAGAACGCTGATAATATGCAATAGATTAAATTAATATAATTTCATAGCGTGTAGTTCTTATAACAAAACACTCCTTTTTCAAGATACTTTATTACAGCGTTAGAGGTGCGATACTCCTGATAAATATTTCCATTTGTAGGAAAAATCTTTCACATTTCGGTATACACAATATCTATTCTTGTCAACCTCACCTATACCTCGCCGAAACACATTTCTATAGACTCGATGTATTCTAAATATCTACAGCAAAATTCGATCATAGCGTATGCAGAAGATATCCGCTTTGTGGGGTACAAACTGTGTGATAAGCAAGCCATAAAGATAAGGCACCTATACTTAATATTGAATGTATGTTTAACGTGCATAATCTGTTTACCGTGTTTAGGGATGGGAGTTTAATACGCGACTCTTCGATTTTAATGGTTTTCATGCGTGATTTTGGTTAGATAAGAATTTAATGGATGTTGTTTGGAAAATTATAGCAAAATAATGTTGGTAATTATTTATAATATGTATACTACGGTGTAAGTGTAATATCTGATTATTTAAAGATTCGTTATTATTAAAATACTCAATTCTCAATTTCAGATTGAGTTTCATGCGCATAACTATTTCAAACTTGTGTATTCAATATGCTTTTTCAGGATTTTATTCAACTTATAATTAAATCCATTCTAATATAATAAATTCAAAAATAACTCTGCTAGTCTAAAACGTTTTCTCGGCTAAGCGGCAGCACCAATTTCTATGAAATTTGGCATGGAAATAGTTTGATTCTTGAGGAAGGACATGGCTACTTTTTACCGTGATTACTGAAAAAGGCATGGGCGGCGCTGCAGGCAAAATCTAATAATATATATTAAGGAAAGAATACGCACTGGGCTCACCTTTATGTGACTAAGTCATCAATCATCAACAACCCATAATGTCCCACTGCTGGGCTCGGGTCTCCTCTCAGGAGAGGGTTAAGGCCATACGTCCCCACGCTGGCCAAATGCAGGTTGGGGACTGGCAAGACAACGTTGTGGCTACGTAATCTTACCGTTGGATGTTTTTAAGCCGCCCGAAGGCCTCCAACTAAGCTTCACGACTGTTATCCTATGATAACAACCGGGACCGACTGCTTAACGTGACCTCCGAATCACGGAGACGCTCATGGTAACATGCCACCAGCGGTCACCCATCCAGGTACTGACCGCGCCGTCATTGCTTGCCCTCGCTGATTGTTTCTAATCACCGAGTGCAACTGTGCTATGAGCGCCTACGTGACTAAGTAATATGAATGAAGCACAGGACCGGTTGTGTGTGTTGTGTAAAGCCTTTGGGGAGACCTGTATCGACTGAGATGAATGAATCAATCAATTTAAGTGATTCCGATGTGGACTCATGCAACTTATATTGAAATCACAATACCCACATTGGAAGTGATCTCAAGAATTGCTATTGACTTCGCAGACGGAATTTAAGTCTAAAATAAAAAGTCTCGTCTTTCAAACTTAACGGTTTCCAACACCATCTACGCTAGTTCCCGAGCTTGTCCCGGACACCGGACATCCGTCATCAACGTATCGGCTAAATCGACTACCATTGTGGTAAATGATTGTCTGACTCTTTGGTTGAACTTATCTACTAATATACTGTAACTGCTTTAAATTTCGTAGTTGGATATAAGATGCCTAAATAAAGTGGGTCTCACAACCAATGGAAGTACTTTATTCTCAACGGGTCTAGAGCTACGGTCTTATCCTAAACATCGGATGTTCGTCATGAAGCCAGCTTTATAGCAGTTTGATGGCATAATGAATCCTATCTAAAATACGGCGTTTAATACACTAAAATGTGGATGGGTGGATTTTAAAATACTTTTTCTACGGGACACTTAAACCTTGCCTATTTTAAGATGTTATTAAGTATTTTACAGCTCCTTTTAGACTGAATTCCAGCATGAGCTTGGCAATAAATGCTATCTTTTGGTTAAGTGGATATTCGATAATTACCAGTTTGGAAGTAAGCTGTACAACAATTATTACTCAATCCTAATAAAATTAAGAAAATAAGCATAATTGGTTCGTGCTTAAACTGTAATAGCCTATCTGATTACATTAACTTTGCGCTGTCTATACATGTTTTTAACTGATTCAAAACGGAGGATTCTGATCTTTAAAGGATGTGTATCGATTACTTCGTTAGTAATAGTCTGATTTTGTTTTTATTTCATATTATTCCACTTAAGGTGATCTATCACAGATACATGACGTCTCTCATAACGATAAGTGGCTCTAATAGGAAATATTTAGTTACCCTATTTTTTAAATAAACTGTTTCCATTCTTTATCTTTCCTCTTTATTGGACAACTAAAACGCAAGTTCTCAGTACAGCTGATATAAACCACTTATCGCGTGTCCTATCGAAATCCCTAAGTACATAACTCATCCTTCATATATCACGAGTATCAAGATTAAACGTCATGATCTCTTCACGCCAAGACATTGGGTCCCATTACACGTCCCAGGGAAATCCCGCGGGATATCTTACATCACTATCGACGTGGAGTGATGCCGGCTTATTCGAGAGAAAACGATGTCCGACTTCACAATATATGAATTAATACCTTTTCTGTAAAAAAATAAATTCATTTAAAATATAATAAGGTTCAATGTAATCATTTTTTTCTTCTGTTACTTGTTGTTTTGCAATTCGTGTGTTGATTTGTTTACATTTCGATTAGTACTATAAATTAATATATAACAATGAGAAAGTACATATAAACTGATATTGTAAAAATGTTTTTATATTCGTTGAAAAGAGACAAAGTATTGTAATACTACCCTATAATGCATTAAAACTACTATGTAATACCTATTTGTTTGGTTGAACGAGTAAATCTCAGAATTTTTGTATTTTAATTTGAAAAATCTTTCGGTATTAGAAAACCAACAAAATCAATATGATATCACGCTGCGATTATTACAAGCGAAAACATTGAATGAAAATTGTTGCAAAGACGGAGAAAATCGATTCCTTTTGAAAGGCGTAGACGATGTATCTGAACCCTACAGTATAAATATTTGGAGTTGTTATTATTTTAGGTTGATGAACAAAGATTTTGTTAGAAAAGTAATTGCGAAATAACCATAACTGTTTATTTCGAAAGCTGGTAAGTTCTCACTCGACATTTTCTTTCTATTATTCATAACGCTACATCACACTAAAACAATTGAAATATATAACTAATTAGTAGCTGCTACACTTGGGTATTATACCGTGATATTTCACTCCCATTCCTCTTTGTTTCTCTACAATTTTATTACTAACCTCGTTAAACTGGCTCCAAGGCGAATAATATAAACGAAGAAAGACTTAAAGTTAACGTGGAGTATTTACTACCAGATTCATTTCTACAATTAGATTGCATTGCAGAGCTTTATTAGCTTTTTGCATTTGTTATACAAACAAATACCTTTGGAATTATTACTTTCTGTGGAACAAATTGTTTAAAATGCTAGTTTTAAATTAAAAAATCGTCCAAATGATCGGACTCGCGTAGTACAGGTTCCGTACCATTCGCTATACATTTCAAGCGTCTGCCTGTCGTCGTTATTAATATCGAGCAAAACTATCACGTTTTTTATTGGTTTTTATAGCGGCAACAGAAGTGCATCATTTCTGATTTTTTTTACTATTTGACTCTTTTCCTTAACTCTGGTGGCAGACGACGGACACACAGACTTGATCTAAATCCGTTCTGTAGTTTTTGCTTGAAAGAGTAACAAACTTACATACATTCTCATCAATTTCTTAATATTGGTAATGTTTAATGATATTCATTATCTACATGGGCAAGTCATGCCATGGAAGAAACTGTACAATCTCAGACTGTAATAATACCACGACCCTATAGAAGACTTGTGTCAAGCATTTCATTTTCGTTACTTTTCATCAAGTAAATTTACTGGAACCGAACCCCACCTCTACCTAATTCTAACAGGAGGGAACTCATAAACGGTAACAGTTACTCTTATTTACTTAGACAACCAGTTGATATTACATATTTCTATGTTACACATATTCTTTTAAACGAGCAATACTTTTACTCATATTTACTTAGACAACCAGTTGATATTACATATTTCTATGTTATACATATTCTTTTAAACGAGCAATACTTTTACTCTTCTTTACTTAGACAACCAGTTGATATTACATATTTCTATGTAACACATATTCTTTTAAACGAGCAATACTTTTATACTTATTTACTTAGACAACCAGTTGATATTACATATTTCTATGTTACACATATTCTTTTAAACGAGCAATACTTTTAAATATTTAATCTGAACCTGGGCAACGGCTCCAACGATTTTCAGGAAATTTTGTACGCAGGGGGTTTGTATTTAACAAGGATTTTTTAAGAAAATATCTAAAAACAAACTAGCTTAGCTCGATCATCCAGGTACTTAAATCTTAAGTATGTAGGTAACAGTAAATTCATAAAAACACTAGTTCGAATGCATAACATTTTTAGGTAATGTTATAGTTCAAATATTAACGAGTAATAAATACAAATATGGGCTATGAACATACCAAAGAAGTAAAAACTCCATAACTATTTATTACGTGTCACGGGATAAAATTTGACATATGTTTCTTTTAATGTCCAGATTTAGATATATTCTTCAGACAATATGTAATAGTCAAGCCACTGAACTTTAATTTTCTCTTAATACTCACGTAAAAGAAACCCTCTCCGCCGATATATTAAGAAATTTCATAAATCTTTATCAGTTTTTTCCCCAATAAAAATCCAGGTGATGTCAAGTATTGTAATTTCATCCTACATCACGGCCGACCCATCTTTTATTGGAGATACTGTATTTGGGACTGGACGGGTGTACAATGGCTCTCTTGGTTATTGGAAGGATCCGATATTAATTTTTAGGTCTAGAAAAATCATGTGTTATTTTTGCCGGATCACTGGTTTGGGGACGAGGGTTGGAAACCGTCAACGACAGTAAAGCTATGGCATAATGTATACACGTATGGGACACTCAGTTTGGTTTTGATCGTTGCGAGACTTTTTTTCCAATTTCCTTCTTTTTTTTTGTTGCTTTATATTTGTATTCTGATAACCGACCTATGAACCAAGGTGTTTTACTAAATTCTATTTATCATGAAAGTCTTAAAAAGTTTACACCAATTAAACAGTCCTTTGAAATGCATCATGGTTAGATTACTGTTTACCTTGTTTTACAAATTTTTTTGTACACATATTTACTTAGCAATGTTCAGCTACACTGTCAGCAGTAAGATTATTTCTGATGCTGTCAGGAATCAACTGTTCTGTGTTTCTTTGCAACTAAATACCGTAGTGACATTCTAGAAAGTTTAATACGAAACCAAATCCAGCTTTTGGTTGGAATTTTCACAGCACATTTTTTAATTAACTGTAAAAAATATGATGGAATTTGTCCTTTTACGGTTTCATGACATTTTTATTAATAATTTACAGCTAAAGTTGCTTCACATCGTTTATTGAAGCTCTGAACTTTTAAGTACTTTAGTTTTCCTTAATGTTTCTGAACATTAATTTATATTGATTGGATAAATTGTTATTATTATAGATAACTTGAACACCCAACGGTTATGTTATCAACTTTTTTAATTGAAAAAAAAAAGTTTTTTAAGAGTAAAAGAGCCCTACTATCTCTGTACTACTCTTAGTACTCTTATTCTTCTTCCTTTGAATAGAATAAGAGTACTCTTAGTACTCGTATTCTATTCAAAGGAGGGCTACGAACCTTTTATTTTTGTATTGCATGCACGGCGTTAGTCACTATTATATCACATACTGCTACACATGAACCTGCTGCTCACTAAAAGCGCACGTATTTCCCTTCCACGACGGTTCTGAGTCCTTTGAGCAGGGCGTGAAAAAGCATTTCCCTAGGCTGCTACAGTTCAGCATGTCCGCATTCGCAATAATGATGGTGACCCTTGAACTCTACTTTTGCTTTCCATCTAGCAGAGGAGGAGTCATTTTGGCAGTTATATCATATTAAACTGATCCTATAATTTTATTTACCTACTCAAGTTTTTTTTCTAAATAATATCGTTGCTGGTTTCAAAACAGTTTAATTTTTCCTGGGATTTAATTTCGGTGTACAGTTGCAGTGGTGGTCTTGTGGGAGGGAGTAAATAGTCTCATAAAAACCTGTTCGTATAGTAGTAACTATACGAACAGGTTTTCTTACCAACTCTCTTAGCTAAGTTATAAATGTTTCGCGTCGATCCTATTTCCACAATTGCTAACGTTTCTGTTGTCTTCTATTGGCTAAAATTTTATTATGACAACGTGACTAAACGTTGAGACATTCTTTTTTATGGTATAGGGGGTAAACGAGCAGACGTATCGCCTGATGGTAAGCGATTACCGCCGCTCATGGACACAGAGGCGTCACAAATGCGTTGCCGGCCTTGGGGGATGCGGAGGGGGATGATGGGGAAGGGGTGGATTATGGGTCTCCGGTATCTTCACTTACCCGGTGAAACACAGCGCAGGCGCTGTTACATACTGGTTCATATATCTGTTTTTCTTTTTAAAAGTTTAAGTTTGTAGAATGCAACTGAGCTAAAAGCTGAAAGCTCAGGCACTTTGGAAACGTTACATCACTTTCGACGACCGATGACTTTAACGTACTCTCGGTACGGAGGGATTTTATCATCTCAAGAAATGGTCACCCATCCATAAACTGACCAATGATATGTGTTAACTTACTCATACTCAACATGACTCCGTTATCAAAGAGATATTAAACTTACTAATGATATAATCTGTGTAACAGTGATTGTCGGCACAAACTTTGTACTATAAACTCTCATTACTCGCTTCAAGTTATGTTACCCACATAATTGACTTAGTTGTTACATCAGTTTGCAGTCATTATGTAGTTATACCATATCTATATTAGTATATATATATTATAACTCTACAGATCGCTTAGAGTTGAATTTTGACATTAGTTCATAAGAACTATTGGCTTATTATCAGATCCACGCAACTCCGTCTGTGTCTCTTTTCAATCATGCTATGTTTCTATTGCTCTGAGCGTAACTATTCAATCTTAGACGCTCTAGCATAGCACATGTTTAAGAACTTAAAAATCGGTTGGATCCTTCCAAGATGATAGTACGGTAAATGAAACATTATAAAACAACTTCACCAACAAAATAAGTTATTCGTAAATTCAAACGAAACAGTATGAAAACTTAAAAAAAATTACCAGAATTTCGGCCAAAGTAAAACAAAAACGCGCAGAAATTTCATTATTTTTAAACATTTTCAAAACATAATAATCCAGCTACACTTTTAAAGCTACCTTGCTAATACCATTAACTTAATTAAACTAGCATAGCGACACGTCTTTATTGTGCAATTAGACAAGGTCGGGATATGAGTGAAAATTATTTGACCTTTTGTTCTCGACAGGTTGTGACCTTGGACAAACGAGGAGCACTGTAATATCATTATCTGTTGGGTTATGTATAAAGCTGTACAGAAGACCACATTTATTTTTTGCACACTATGATACCATACTTGTTTTTAGTACAACTAATTTCTGAACAGTCAAATGACCTGTCTGAAGATGAATGATAACTTACTTGTTTGTGTTGTTAACACCTGTTTCTTGCCAGTTGATGAGCTTGATGACATTTTTGACACTAGTAGACCTTAACATAAACGTAATACCTCGTCCAATGCAGTAAAACTTCTATCCCCAGAAAAAAATAATTGGGAAGGCAACAAATTGTTTCCTGCAATATTTTAGACCGCAACAACCTCCAGACGAGAAGAGAATACTGTAAGCGTAACGGCTGGCAATACCGATTTATTGCTGGTCTCCTATAGTTCCTTACTAATAGATAATTGTCTGCCCGTGTTTCCATACAATAATTATTAAATAATAATCTAGGTTTTAGTACTGATTCTCCTCAATTTGATTGAGCACGTAAAGTAGGTAAAACTCTTCTTTATATTTAATTTCATCAAAAAGGTCAAGCTGTCAATATATACTCCACATCACAGAAATAATCTCGAGGGACCAAAATATTATCGATTTAATGAATAACCCTGACATGCTTTAATGAATAAACCTTTTTGAAAATAGGAAATGATCATCTTAAAACCAAAAACACGAACCTCTTGCATCAATGAATAAATATTGAATATAGAAATAAAGGGATTAGATGATGTTCAACGACAACGACAACCTGGACGCTCTCAGCATTGAAATTCAATCCTCGAAGAACTTTAGCTGACTTGCATTGAGAATAAGAATAAGTTGAGTGTACTAGTGGATTGCATTGTAAAGTAGACGTTTGAATTAGGCAAATAGGTAATGCGGGCTCTATTTCTTTGAGCACGTTCGCATTTGTTCGGTCTCTTTTTCATCATAACTCTAGTACTAACTATTAAACTTTCACATCACATTGACAGTTTCTAAGAAATTGCTGGAAGACATAAGCCTCTACTTCGAAAGGAGACTTTGTTTTCATTTGAATTTTAAATTATATATATCATATCTTGAAGTTACCACATCTACACTTGTGCTTAGCAGCTCAAAAATGAACATGTCGAATAAGACCGATAGGCTGTAGGCCTTAGGCACGATCAGGTGATCGTGCCTGGGGTCCACAACCTAACAAAGAAAAAAAGATGCATGGACCGGCTCAACCAGTGTGATAACACGGCCTCATAGGAAACCGGTGTGAAAAAGTGCCTGTACTGTGTTTCACCGAATCAGTGAGGATACCGCATTTACAAACCATCTTCTCTGTGCAAGACATTATCTCAGTCCAACTAGTCACATATGGTCCCCCACGAGAAAGTTTCCAAGCCAGAGTCAATCAGCCTGTTGGCTTGCGCCTTGAGTGTAGTTCTGAAACGTGAAACTTAACTGGAAACCGTATAAAGTTGTGTTGAACTTAGTCTGACAAGGAAGCTGCCGTTTATTGGCCGTGTATTTTTCAGGTTTTTCCATTTGACACACATTTTAATTGACCTGTTGGTTTAACTGTTATTGATGTGCTACCAAATATATAATTATCTGGTCTACATTGAAGATTTTCTTATAAACCATGATTATTTTGTTGTTGCAGGTAAGTCAGCAGTTAAAGCCATTTAAAGCCTTCACTTTAATCTTATCGTAAGTACTTTGACTCCGGTACGCGTTAGATTTATATTGTAATGTACTTAAAAGCTTGTAGTATTCAACTCAAAACTTGCTGTAATAATTTTCTCACTGGACAGCTCAGCACCTATGCCTAAAACTACAACAACAATTAACTTGAAAATATGTCAATACTGAACTCTGTTACTTTTTTATATTGTTACTCCAGTTATGCTTTACCTGGTTAATATTATGTGCAGTAGCCAACTTTATTTATTAAATTGCTAAGTTTGGGAATAGGAGATTGTGCTTTTGGACATCGCGCACAAATATTCATTTTTCGTCTTACGGGAACGCCACTTTGTCAAAATGAAAGTGACCACACACTTCATGTCCAATATTTCATGATTAAAGTACTCAGCATGTATGGAATCCATTATAGCTATTCCGCTAATCAATTCATCTATATAAACATTGTCTTAATCTTACAAAGAATCTCAACACATCAAAATATCGGTAATCAGGTGTATTTTCCCTTTTTTTTACGTCTTTTTCCACTATTTCCAGATACAGAATTCTACACCAACACTGGTAGTATATCGCTGTTTTGGAATACGTCGCCTCAAGACAATGGGTTAGAAACCCGATACCAATCCGTGCTGACACAATAGTGGTGTTGAGTGTTAATATGCAGTTAGACCATAGATGATAGCATCTGATTGATTCAGGTGTTGGAGATTGAATAGGCTATACCTCTAGCATTGTCTAGTCCGTGTTTGATTTATGGATAATGTCAATACTTGCATTGTGCTAGTCTTATCATTAAATACTGCTCGATTTTTGTTATAGGAGTTTCTCAGTTAATTAAGGGAGATGAGACATGATGGAATAAAAACGAAGTTTTATTAATTCGTGGGATAAAATTACTAGAATTATTGATCTGTGTTGGTGAAAAGATAGCTAGGTAAAAGGCACCGAGATATTTGTATACTTAAAATATTATTTTCATACCTAATGAACACCGCGGGGCTAGACTAAAACAATTGACCTAAGTTACTCCTTATAGCATAAGCTATCTGCCAGTAAAACTTCCATTAAAATTCGTTTGGCGTTGAATGCTGTTCTAGATATTAGAAGAAAAAATATTTTAAAATTGAATTTTTGATGTAAATAAGCTGTTAATTTGATTATTCAGACTGACAATCCTATATTATTTCTGCACTTGACTATTCCTTTTTTGTAGTAAACTCCTTAACATTAAGTGAATTAAATATAAAGAAAGTATTTTAAAAATCTTAAAAACGTATCTCACAAACAAATCTCAATCCTTAATTAAATTCAATAGAAAGGAAGATTCAATTCGTGTAACGATATTTTATGTAATAATTTAAAGGTGTTAATAGCTCATGGGTATTTAAAACAAGAGCAGGCCATTGAGTGAGTGACTGGTAAGAATCACGTATGCAGAATTACCTATGATGTGTTTCCTCATCGCATAACAAGTGATTATTTATTTATTTATTTGTTTATTTATTTATTCAATTTTGAAGAAGGCTTATAGACTAATAAACATAATTATGGTTAATTCAAATAGGTGATCAAGTTGCTAACAACAAGCCTCCATGTATAGGTAACAATATATTACACTGGTCTAGTGCCAGGTCATAGACTTACATGATATGTATTCACAAATACAGACACATTACTATAGGAAAACATGCATACGCCGATATAAAAAAAAACAAAAAGTAAACAAAATTATTAAATAAAATAAAGTGGTAATGAACCCACAAAATACAGAAGAGCACAAGTCAAACTGTACAGAGTTATGAAGTTCATTGAAGCCACGTGCACCTCGCAGAAGGAAGGAATTGCTCCTGTAGTAAGTGGTCACAAAAGGCACATGTAGCATAGGTCGCTGTCTTAGACCGATTTGGTTGGTGCGCAAACCTAACCTAGACAAGAGCTCAGGGGAGTCGATCGTGCCATTTGCGATGCTGGTCAAATAGCAAATATCACTTTTAAGGCGCCTATATTCAAGTAGAAGAGATATATATATATATATAT
>PKRV01002605.1:6216112-6257675 GCA_003709505.1 Hyphantria cunea
ACTTTTTTGTGAATACATACCTATTTAACATATTAAACACCCAAATTCCGAAAGAAAAATATTTGCTCCGACGCGGTAAAAGATCCGATTCCTCATGCGCAGCATTTCCATACGCTATCGCTGCGCCAATAGAGCAGTCATCAGTTATCATTTACCAATGGTAATATAAAGCGTAAAAAAATATTGTTTTTTTCCAAGGCTCTTATAGAACTTCTGCTTTCGAAACGATCCATTTCATGCGAAAACCAAACTCTCTAGGGTAATCATCCTTATTGGTAGTAAAAAAGTATTTTTAGTATCATATTAAAAATTACCACCCAAAAAATCTTTATGTAGTAGTTACTTGTTGAGAATTGGTTGTAATGAACCATGTGCGCACTTGGTAGTTGCGCTTACAATTAGTTTTAAGATATTGGCAGCATTTAAATATTATTCAACCAAATTTGTCTACAGCTTCTCAAGTTTGTCGAGAAAACCTAATTAAAGTGTGACTTCTAACCTGTAAGTGGTCATGAATGTAGGTCTGTCTCCCCTTTATATCTATAATATATTAAACAAGGTGAATATTTTGCAAATTCGGCAACTGACTGACTGTACGTTTGGCCTAGTGGTTTAACCGGTCGTCACGCTGGTTTCTATTGCACCAAGTGTTGTGGGTTCAAATCCCACATGGGAAAACACTTTTGTGGTCCTTTATTGTTCTGAGTCCTCCGCGACATAGGATGTCTATTCATAATGCGAGAGTTCTCTTTTAAGGAAAAGAGAACTCTATCTTAAATATTTACTTTTGTCATTTTCCCTTTGGGCCGTTTTTTCCGTACAATAGATTTTAAGTGTGTCATTCGTTTCACTAGATAAACTTGAATACTTAATGATCCAATTCTGTTTTGCTTTTGACATATTTATGTAGCAACCGAACCTTTGTTTTTAGCGTATTAAACGTTAATCCATTAACGAATAAAGTCTATCTACAGAGTTTACGGTTAATAGATTACTCTGCACTTCGCACTTTCTTGATTATAAACGGTACATTTTCAAGTTTTAATCTTACTGGTGTGTTTTTAAGGTCACCAAGAATAAATTCCGAGTAGCTATGACACCTTATAAAATAGAATAATAGACATTGGTGAAAATTCTATTGTAGTCATCGCTAAACTAAAATTGACTAAAACTTGTTGTTGGATTTTTTACTTTAAAATCATTAGCTTACAGTCCTTTTTTTGATATCTCACTACTCGACTGTCCACTATGTTTAGTTCAGAACCAAATAAACGTTAATCAGAGACACATTTAAAAATGTTAAATTAACTTTTACAAGTGAGAGCAAAATGCGGATGACGACAGCACTGTCAAGAGAAAAAAGGATAGCCAGCAGAAGTGAAAACTTGAATATTAAAGTTGTGCATTTTTGAGATTTAGAAATGGTTGGGGAATAATTTTACACGAATTGCTTCAATCATGAGTATAACACTACTATCATTTATATGGTAAAATACAATATTCATTTATTGATCTATATCGTAAACAAACATGACAATTCATGGTCTACTCTCCCTCCGTCTTACGAATTTTCGATCAGGTCACGTGTCCTGACGCGAGTTTATCAATTATTTACCTATCAGAAAAAAGTTCACAACGCCTCTAAAGAAATTTTCACTTCAAAAATTTGAAAGAAACCCTTTCCTAACCCCTCCCTTCAGTGTGGTATAGCAGCCTAACCATAAGCCATACTAAGAGTGATGCCTAAAACCAGCAGTGGATTAGAGAAATTGTTGATGGTCTTATTATAGTGACAAATTGAAATCATTAGCTCCACGCAATTAATCCGTCTAGAACAAAAAATCGTAACACTGTTTCTAGTTTATATAATTCTCGCGTCATGTTGTTGCTCCTAATGAATTTCGACTTTAGCTAATATCTTTTGTAAATGTATGAGCTACTTAAGATAGGATAGTTAACATCACTCTGAGATCGATTGGAGCCGAGCATGATTAAAATAAGAGACGCAGGCGAACAACGGTGTTTAAGCTAGTAATATTATAAAATGTGTGCAAATAAGTCTTCGTGGTACATCTATCCACCTTTACCAATAAGTTTAATTAAACATATTTCTCTATTGCCACAGTTTTGCATTTTACCTCAGAGAGGGAGCAGTGAGAATGGAGGCAATATTTTTCTTCTAACTCAATTAACCGTAATTAAGATAGCTGTTTGTTTTGCTGGTGTAAATAAAGGTATTTGCGAAAAATGGAGGCTCTACTTGGAATTTGTGTTATATTTTATGATCGCTTTTCGGGTTTTCTAAAACCTTTATACGTTAGTTAGATAACTGTTTGTCTCTATGAAACAATATGAGTAAATATAATTTTGTGCGCATTACAATGCTTACTGTACAGTATTGTGTAATAATAATAAGATATGGATAGTATATACTGAACTTAATCATCATCATCATCATCATCATGAGCCTATCGCAGTCCACTGCTGGACAGAGTTCTCTCCAATTTCACACCATTTGGTTCGATTTAACTTAATCGTTAAACAAAAATGAAATACAATTTCACTTACTCTTCGAACTTAATCGCTGGACATTATGTAAGATTTAATATATAGTAAGCTTGCTAAAGAAAACTTTTTGGACGATGTTGATAATATCGAATCAAATAAACACTACAAAGTACAGTAACAATAAAAAGTTTAAAAGGCTGTAAACCTATTACGTAAAACTTTGGTAAATGTTATGTAGCCTATGTAACTAAAACAAAAGGACGATATATGCTAATTTGCGCGAAAACTTCCATGGCGCGATTCAGGACTGGTAGTTTCTTCGATTCCTTCGTTGATCCGTAGTTCGACGTATCCTCGGAAGATAGTGCTGTGGTATGTTTCTGTTTTGCGTTGTATATGAAATTCGCCACATGTTTACTCCTCTTTAATTGAAATCGGTTTAGTAATTCATGTATTTTCCGGTGAAATGTACAATCATACACTTCCAAAACTAATATTATTCCTTTAGGGTAAAAAGAATCATCGGGGTGGGGATTCTCTGGCTTGGAAACATGATTGCGGCCCTCGCAAAATGATCTCCGTTCTCCATAAGCGCAAGCCTGGGGGTGACAGATGTGGCCATTTGTCGCCCTAGCAAAAGCAGGCTCGGAAGGGGGTGCGCGCGTTTCGCAGCACTCGCGCCCCACCTATTGGGGCAGCGACGGATACATCGGGGTTTTCACACAGGAGGGGCCATCTAGTAACCGTAGGTGGCCCGAGGTACGTCGGAGTTCCAGGGTTTGCCTTTCTGGGGTGTACCTAGTTCCCCAATCCTAGTACCCGAGATGGCGAGCGGTTTTAGTCGGTTCTTGTTTGTCTTGTTTCTTGTTTTTAAAAGACGACTCCCGCATTAGGAATATACATTCCTGTGTCACGGGAATCTTTATAAACATACATGAAACGGCCACAAAGTACACCCAGACTTAGAACAACAATTTATGGATCACACAAAGTATTGTCCCATGTAGGATTTGAACCCACAACACTTGGCGCAGTAGGAAGCGGTGTGGCGACCACTGAAACCACTAGGCCAACCGTGTAGTCAAGTTCGAGTCCGACATGCTGGTATCCGAGAGGATTTCCGCGCGGGGGAAAAAAAGGGTAAAAATAATTAATCTAATATCCAATACTTTGTGAGAGAGATTTCGAAATAGGCGTAGACATTCTACGACAGACAGTATGGCAGGATTATTCTTTCTCGTCAAAGACACCATTATTAAATCCTAAATAAAATGTCGCAATATTTCTAATTGTTACAAATGATTATTAATTTTGGTTTAAGAATCTTTATTTCTCGAGGGAATTTACTTAATGGGGAACATACACAAATGATAACAAATAAATCAAATAAAAATGATTGTGGGGAATAATTTTGAAAATTAAGTTCTCAAAATTGCGGCAGCTAACAGTTTCTAACATGTGTAATAATTTCTCACTATACTTTTGTTTTTAATACCTCATACATAATATTTATCAGAAATAAGTGTTATATGTTACGACATAAAAATATTGAAGAAATAATGGGCCATAAATTTTTATGGTATACTAAGTAACTATTATGATTTTATGTTTATGGTTTTCATATTTTGTAATATATAAGCATTCAAATTATAGCTTGAATGTTGAAAATTTACTAAACCTACCAAGTATTATGAAATTATAGAGTTATGAAACAACATACACAGAAAAGTACAATTCGTATTTAGTGTTCAAACTAAATAATTTTTGTATTTAAAACTAGCTGAGCCCTGCATGCCGGCAAAGCTAGTCGTACCAACTCAGAAACCTTTGTGGACTCATGCACAGCACTGTACTGAAGATCATGACATGATCAAATACATAGTTTACAATTCTATAAAGGACATACAGGCAAACATTCATTTTTATATATATAGATGTCAGTTCTATACAAATGCATATATACTTTTTTAAAACCACAATCGACAATCATTTAATCGCGTGTACATTATGAGATTGTCTCTCTATATTTCGAAATAAACGTTATTAAACAACCGACGCAATGAAATTAAAGTGATTATGGAATGAATTAATGGGGAGGTATTATAAAAACAGTTTGTAGTAGCAATAAATCCTACAAAATAATACAAAATGGTGTACTTATTTTCTATGTACCCACTTTTTACTTTCAGTTTGGTGACGGATTAAGAATACACGTAAAATTGAGAGTCACGACATCAATTCATCCCATAGGCGTCGTAATGACCAACTTATTGAGCCAACTAAACGGAACTGCAGAGGAGTAAACATGAAACCATCAATTGAAACCGCCACGGGCCGTCACCCCACCGGGGTTTGCGACGGGGCGGTGTGTCGTAAATGAACCGATTTAAACCACATGGTGTGTCACTCTGCGCCTGAGAACGGAGGGATCCGGTAACTTGAACCAATCCTGTACGTGGGACAGTAGGCCAAAACCTCTTTTCGGATGTGATGTCCTCTTTTAGATTGTGTCCAGACCCAGATTTAATGTGCAGTTATTTTTAAATTTATGTAACATTATTTCCCACTACTTGTGTATGCTTGAATCGTTTCATATATACCGTGAAATCGAACTGTATTCCGCTGAAATTTACAAAATGCAGAAAGTTAAGTTCGTTGCAGTCTGAGTATTTCGTTACCAATATAATTATAATATCTATTTCGTGACCTTGGCCGGCTGAGGTTTTTAATTTTAATATAATAGTGTTAGGAACTGTTTTCATATCATTTAAATAAGTTATTTATTTATTTAAAACTTCATGCACTTATAATACATTAGCGGACTCAAACCAGACTTGTGATTGTGAAAGGCCGTTGGGGGGGTGTGGACATATAGGAAGGTAGGTGCATCTATAATCGTCGAATAGGTTTAGAGGAAAGTAGGTGCATCGATGTTCGTCGAATAGGTTTAGTTAACGTAATAAAGTTCTTTGGTGGTTACATTGATATTACGCGATCGCAGCCTAGCAAGGACCTGAAGATGGGGAAGGCGTCGTCGTGTAGTCTCGTCGTGGGGATCGTAGTACTCAGCTAACGCAGATTTAAAATAAATCAATGTTGTTATATTGCTAAAGTTGTTATATTATAATTTCGACATAAATGTGATATACCCCATGTTAGATAAATGTTTGAGAATCAATTGTTGAGTTTCCTTACAAAAGGTACAGTTTATTGTGACACCGGCATGGCAGGCTCTTTAAGTCATGATAAGGGCCGCAGGCCTGTACGTGCCAAACATTGAATATATTTTATCGATGACTGATTAAGTTTGCGTTGTGGTACGTAGAAAACAGCTTAAGTTTGTCCAATAAAGTATAGGTAGCTCTTTATTTAATCTATTTAAATAAAATGAATCGCAGAAAACTATGCGCATATACACATATACGCGTATAACTTCCGATTCAAAGCACCAATGTGGAAAATTATTTTTCTATATGTTCAATATTATTGAGACAAGTATAGTATACAAAAATATAAAATAAAAAGTAACCGAAATAGTTATTTTATTACCCGTGACTGGATATATGGAATAGGAGGCATACGAACAGACAGACAGTATATAATTATTTATGATGTTTATTCAATACTTTTTATTATATATATATAATTTAATAAACATCATAATTTTTTCAGCTGAAAGTCACTCACAGCTAGACGTAGGCCTCCTCAAAGGCTCCCACAACAACGGAATAAAATACAGTAAAGAAGAGAAATGATTTACGTATCGTACTTGTATTTCATACTTCTTTAGGTATTTTTGCTATTTATTTTTATTTGTTCTCTCTGTCCGATAAAGGGGCTATCGATATTTATTTTACTTATTTATCTGTAAATCCGTACTAAAATTATAAACAGTTCCACCAATTTCAATGAAATTTGGCATGAAAATAATTTTATATTTGAAGAAGCACATAGGCAACTCTTTACTGCGACAATCGATATACACGAGGATGGAGCCGCAGGAATAGCTAGTTCCATTCATATGTTAGAAATAAATAATTTATCTAATGCGTAATCTCTCTGTTTTCATTAATTTACATTCATAATCACAAGGCTTTTGCTACAAATGGTAAATACAGTTGCTCAGGAATAATTGTTGGGTGTTTCAAAACTCCCGCGGGTAGTAATTAGCGCGGTTTTAAAATAGCCAGTTTAATTCATCTTTTAACTATGATTAATTGTTGTCAAATTATATTACGAGCGTTAATTCACTGTCGTTACTCGATATTAAAATAAAATGTTGTTTATTTTGTTTGGTGATTATTGTGTATCAGATTGTATAAACCTTGTTAACTTGATGTTTCGAGAATTCCGTCCTTCCGAACTTGTTGTATTATCTTGAAGCCTATTTCTGTTTTACTAATAATGTGCTAGATAAGTTAGAAAATTGTTATTACCACTTAAATATGCATGTACGTTGCCGCTCTTTGAGCCAAGAACAAGAAGAAGCAAGAGTTTGGGTTTGCTCTGTTTGTGATGAGGGATTAAGAATATGGAGAGACGCCACCCCCATTCATCCCGTAGGTATCTTAACAAGTGACTAAGGGAGTGAACTACCAGTACCAATAAGGACCAGGAAGGTATAAAGAAATAAGTAAGCAAACCCACTTAGTCATATTCTCTATATAGAAACTTAACATTTGGGACTAAATTTAGTTGGTTATCAATACAGTAAAAGGGATGAAAAAAATTATGACTGTTTTTGTAGGCAAGCCATCAAAGATGTGTTTATAAATTAATACAATTTCCAAAAAATAAAGTTTGATCTGATTATCAGATGGGTGTAAGTCGATCTTCACCAGCTCTTGTCTAATAGGTCTACAACTCCTTGCTCAAGAGAGACCTATGTCCTGCTGTGAACGGTTAAAGGCTGTTAATGATGGTGATGAATTTACCTACCCATCTTTTTTCCTTATTCTTATGCTCAGCTGTAAATTGTATAACAAGGAAATATTGCCCCCCCCCCCACTACCAGCCACACCTTCTTCGGAGTTCCAATGCAAAATTGTGACAACAAAGAAATGTGTTTAATTAAACCTGTCGGTATTAACAGTGGTAAAAGTACCGCGTTGTGGCGTAGACGAAAGTATCATGAATGGTGCAAAATATAAGGTTAAACGATTTTATATTGTAGAATAAAGTACTTTTTTCGTTCGATACCTATCGCCTTGAAAATTCAAACAATATACAGTTCAAATTGTTAATTAGTTTTCATTTTAGATAAAACCACTTACTTGTATACTAAAGTAAATCATGACAACAGATTTTGATACAATGAAGTTCATCTAAATGAGGTGGCAGAAGCTAATAGTTGTTATAAAAGCTTCTCGATTACTCCAATGAGACCGGAGGCCCAGTGATGCAGAAACATTGGGCCACCATAGTGATGGTCAACATTCTGCAATGTTCCATTTTTTTATTAGTAATATGTATGGTAAAACCTACTCTTGAATTCTGCTCATGCTTTCCACCAGGCAGATCATATACAACTACATACAGAGTACTCTGTAAAAGGCCGGCAACGCACTTGTGACGCCTCTGGTGTTTCGGGTGTCCATGGGCGGCGGTAATCGCTTACCATCAGGTGATACGTCTGTTCGTTTTCCACCTATGTCATAAAAAAAGCTAAAAATATAATAAAAGTATGAATTTGTTTTACATTTAATACAAATCTTTAATCGAGATTCTTAGAGGTTGAGGACTCAAAATCAGAGTTTTAAAATGGTTTGATTAAGTTATTGTTACGTAAGTTTCTTTCTTTTTGTTCTTTTTATTTTCTTCAAAAAGACAACTCCCGCATTAAGAATATACATTCATGTGTCACGGGGATCTTTACAAACATACATGAAACAGACACAAAGTACACCCAGACTTAGAACAACAATTTATGGATCACACAAAGTGTTCTCCCATGTAGGATTTGAACCCACAACACTTGGCGTAGTAGGAAGCGGCGTGGCGACCACTGAAACCACTAGGCCAATCGTGTAGTCAATTTAAGTATCACGTCGCTTTTATCTTGTACCTCGGTTTTCGCTTAAACCATTATCAAGTAAATTGGAAGAAAGCAATTAGTTAGTGGCACGGCGAGAAATAACCGAGACTTAGACGAATTGCGTTGTTACTGCATACCTCAGTGGGACTACTGACAGTGTTACTTTGTAAGCGGATATTTGCTTGAGATTGTCTTAATTTTCGCACAAATTACAAAGTTTCACCTGAACTATTGGAGTAGCCTTGCATGTCATTGGCTTAATTTTCACACAATAACATAAGAAGCCTACTGTGATGGAAATGTATTCCAATTTAATATCTAGACGTTGTATAAATTCTTAAATCGATAATTATTATTTATATCGACGTCAATAACAGGAAAAAGTAAATAAAAACTAAACCTGGGTACGTAAACAGTTTTAATTAAATTGAAATAGCCTGTCAGCCGAGCCATTATTGCAAATCTATTGACATCTCATTCGTTAAATCGATTCAGTAGCTTAGGCGCTACGGTAACACATACAAACATACCACTCAACTGCCTCCGCGGCGTAATGGTAGCTTATTCGATTCCCGGGTCGGGCCAAATGTTTGTATAATCTGCAAATATTTGTTTCGAAGTTTGGGTGTTTTCCATGTATAATATGTATGTATTTAGAAAAAAAAGTATACATGAGTTTATATCAGTTGTCTAGTACCCATAACACAAGCTCTGCTTAACTTGAGACTAGATGATGTCGTGTGTTTTATGTTCAAAATATTTATTGATTTATACGTAATAGACTGCTAAAACTATTAGCCTTCCTACTAGACCTTTGGTAAAAAGGATATTTTTTTTATTTTATCACTACAAAACCACTTTCTAAACTTAAGTTCTTAATTATAGCTTGATGTCTTAGACATGACTACGAAAGAGCCACGAGTGAACCGGCTCGACCGTAGTGATACTACGTCTTCACAGAAAACCGGTGTGAAACAGTACTTGCCTGTGTTTCACCGAGTGAATAAGGATACCGAAGGCCCATACCTCAATCCCTTGCGACACCTCTGGTGTGACGGGTGTTTATGGGCGGCGGTAATCGCTTACCATCAGGCGAAACGTATGGTCGTTTACTCCCTATTCCATAAAAAAAATAATGACTACGTAACCGACAAAATAACTTTGAACAAGCGACTTTATTATGTATTTCTAATAATATATGAAGCTGAGTTGTTTTTTTGTTGACTTGAACACGTTATTCTCAGGAACTACTGGTCCGATTTTAACATTGTTTAAGTGTAAGATAGCCCATTTATCGAGAAAGGCGCTAGGACCAATAAGAGCAGAGTACCAATGAATAATGTTACAAAAACGGGGGAAAATTATAACGATACGGGCAATAGAAGACGTAAACGAGGTTCCGCGGGTCATCTTTTGACCTATATTTTAATTCTTTAACTGTCCGTTTTATTGCAAATGAAGTGTAATACATTATGTACATAAACATCCCTTCCAAAATGTACCTCGTTTGTTCTAAAATGACGATAGTAACCAATGTCTCAGAGATAAAGCTGTGTTTTAAGGACAAATATGAATTTTAGAGAAATAATTAGGTACATGGCAAGTATGGTATGGTTATAGCAGGAGCTGGATTGCGAGAAGTTGAGGATGGAACCAAGTATCGTGCCATTGGAGAGGCCTATGTTTGGCAGTGGATTGCGATAGGCTGATGATGATGATGAATATGTACAGGTATACAGTTCATGACTTCATATCACGATTTAGATGCATTAGTCATATTTATTCAATGTTCAAAACCATTTTTTTTATTCTGAAGCTTTTAAAGTATCAGTTCTATTACAGCGACACAACTTTACAAAGTTATACGGATTTTAGTTTTGGGCCATTAAATTAGCGATTTTTATTGAAACAGTCATATTAACCTAATGGCAAGCTAAAAATAGTTTCATAATCCAGATCCTTGCTTGCCTATGTCATAGTTGGTTCAAAATGTGTTTAAATCAAACTTCTGAGCTTTTATTTTTTCATAGGAAGTTAAGCCCGCTAACATTGTACATGATTCTGTTAATAGTTAAAATTTATTTGTCACTTTTGAATTAAAAAAATAAAAGGTAAAATCGATCGAAAAAAAATATTCCGAAAGAAGATATTTCTAACATTGACAGGCTCGTTTCGTGTCTCAGTAATAATGAAATATAAATTTCTCACAAAGTTGTTCGTTATCACATGCCTGTCGGGCGGAGGGTGGTACCTAAACAACACCAGGCCCCCGTACAGTCGCCTGGTGTTATGAATTTATTTTAGACAGAAACTTTAGTTTGGCAACTCATAATAATTATGTTGACCTGTTAGCGGAAAATCTAGCGGAAAGTCGCTATCTTTACATTATAGAGAGAATTATTGCTGTACAAAATGAACATGATATTTTTTTTTTTCAACAACTAACGCGGATAACGCCTTAGGTCTCAGCTAGTTTGTAAATAAACATGTTTACCAGCAGCCTGCTTTGATATTTGCTACACAAAAAGAAAACAAACCATAAATGTATATTCTTATGGCCCTATCCTCATTACACTTAGCCACGTTTGATCCCTCTGACTTAACAACCGGCTGTCCCATTGAAGTCAACCGGCGCTAAGGGAATTAAATATGGGAGTATATAGGATGGGAAGACAATTGCGAGAAAGGGATATTACTTGTGGGGAATGTACGTAATACCCCATGCGGGCTAGGATTGTCGGTAACTCGAATGGTCTTTCCCTTGCACTCAAACTGTAAATAATATGTGTGCTTGTAGTGATTATACGCTTAGGGAAAACCCAGCAACATAAAGTGATCAAAACTTTACCTTACAGCTAAACTAAACTGCCCAAAGCTATTTTTGGACACTGTACACGCACTGAATTTGAGACTTGTTAAACAGTAAAAGCCAAGGTACTGCTCTTTCTTGTAATGTAATTTTTAGCTACTTTGTTTTTTTATGACACCCCCGGTATCTGCTCGTTTACGGGGGGTAAACGAGCAGACGTATCACGGTAGGCGATTACCGCCGCCCATGGACACTCGCAACACGTGCGTGCGTTACCGGCCTTTAAGGAATGGGATGGGTGGAGGGGTTGGGCAAACACAGCGCAAGCACTGTTTCACACCGATTTTCTGTGAGGTCGTGGTATCACTCCAGTCAAGCCGGCCCATTTTTGGCGAAGCGTTGCTCTTTCACGGTTATTTTCTAAATCTGAATAACCTGCAAAATGAGTGACAAGATCGTAATCGCAACATCATAATGCAACAAGATTATTGCAAATTACCTAACACTAATGCATCTGACTTTTATATATAATCCCATTGAGAATACATCCAGTTCGTCTCCAATTCCTTACAGACATTTCAGACAGCAAACTTAGTTGAAATTTGATGTCTGGCTGTAATATGTCCGTTTTGCATGACAATGTAAACGTCTCGGGGCGATACTTATGCAATTTACGGTAACACGTCTTATGCTTATCGCACCTCTGAATACTGAGGAGAATACATGAGCCTCGGGCACTTCAGTCTATTAACCATCTACATACCAAAATATTCAAATTTCTGCATAAATTATCGTATGAGGAAACAGATTAAATCTTTTAAATATGCCACAGTAACCTTTCTACCCCCCCCCCCCATCCTCTCTCTCTCTCTCTCTCTCACACACACACACACACACACACTCGAATCCTCACTCCACTCACAGGGAGGACACTATTTTTCAGAACACTATTTCCACAGTTTTTAATTTGCAGTGTAATATTACAGTAATTGTAAGTTGTATGGAGATTCTAAGCAAAAGATAGATGGTGAGACCAATTAAGTGAAAAGCGCTGATGTCTGGGATACAGATTTTTAATCTAGTCCAGGCAGATGCCCCAAGTCGAATGTATCACATTCTGTGGAAAATACTTTCTAAATAAAAATACTGTCTTATGAATAAATATTATTATGAAAAAAAAAATACCTACATTGAAATCATAAGGGTATGTTAAAACAATTCGAAAATACTGCACCGATTAAGATTACATTTCTTCAATCTGCCACAGAACAGAGAAATAAACATTAGAAGTGCGATCAACAGTAAATCCCAAGAGATCTTTTGTCGCCTAGACGCGCACACATAAACGACTATCTAATTCGTTCAAAAGATTCAATGGATGTAAATCCTTAACGCTAATTCCAATGTTACTAAATACAACCTTAAGTCTTTTAAATAAGCTAGTCTATTATTTTCATATAGCCTTTTTCTCGTTAAAATTCGAAATATTTTCACTGAAATGCAGTTCCTTGCATGCTCTTGTGGTAACAATACAGTTGGTACTCGAAATTAAATACGCAATGTATTACTGTTTTAATAGATTATATCATAACAGTTCAAGTATGATCGTGTTCTAAGATGTCCAGGAGCTTGATAAGCCTGATGAAAATATTGTATTTCCCCCTTATTCTCGTTTCTGTGTGCTATACAAAGCTCTTATAAGCTGGTTTTCTTTCTTTTTTACTATTCGTGTCAGCCTTGTTTCTCATTTCTCTTCAGGGCAACAGTAAAGTACCATAGCGATGCATAGCAATATATCAGTTTTAATAAAAATTGTTCATGAGCTGAACTGTATTTAAATTCTTTAATTTAAATGTCACTTGACAATATATTAATTAAATTTTTGTTTGTTACAGGTATGTATTGCTGTTAAACCAGTAGGAGGTAATCAACTTGTTGAAGCATTGACCGTAAATTGCGATTAAGAAATATTAAGGGTTTAGGAAAAATATGGCACATGAAAATCGTTTTAAAACTGTATTGATAGTTAGTTATTAAAACTTATAACGGGTTCCTTTAATGTTAATTAATAATTTGCTGTTGATTGAAGACACACACTCACAATTTTTGCTAACGAAGACCGATAGAATTTACTATTGAAAACAATCCTTTAATTATAGACAATAAATTGTACGAATCGACAAGAAATCCGTTCGGCTTGAATGGAGATAAATTCTTAGGTAAATAAGTATCTAAAACCGGAAGCCAAATGATGCAGAAGCATCTTGTGGTCTTGGTCAACATGCTAAATTTCTGCATTGTCTGCATTCACACTGGGTAAGGTGACCTTTTGGATACTGCTCATACTTCATCAGGAATCACTTAAGCAAGCTCATACTTAAAAAAAAATAAACAAACCTTAGTGCAGAAAATGTATGACGAAGATTTTAGAGTGTCTGATATCCTGGTACCAGCTGAAAGGGGTAGCAACATTATTCAGAACTTCTAGACATATTGTAGAGCTAAAGTACAATTGTGAATAGAAAGGTATACATATAGTTAACCAGTACTACTTACATTTGGTGGTTCATAGATTTCTAAACTTGGTGGTACGACCCTACTTATTATCAAATACACGGACCCTTGCAAACAATTTACGTATAGAGTAGAAGAGAAGTAAAACTTCAAGAGGGGTACAAGACTTGCACTGTGTCTTAGTTATACAGTGAAACCTGGTTAGTTGCGATCTCAAGGGACCAAAGATTTGGTAGTATTCAGAGAAGTTTCATTTATCCACTTTCCTATTAGACTGGTTTAAAATTATAGTTATCTCCCCCAATCCCACGTATAGAGGTCGAAATATATTCTTATTCCATTTATAAAGGTGGAAACGTCAACAGATATACTTATTTTTTGTGTTATAAATTAGGTGTAGGTGTTTATTTGTTTTAAAAACAAAGGACGTGCGAAAGAAATTCAAACGTTGGAAACAAATGTGTCGAAACATTGTTTAACTTATACAGGGAGTTGAACTACATAGTCCTAAATAGAAATCAAATCTCATTTAACCAGGTTATTCATAACTATCTAGATATCTATGATGATGAGAAAATGCCGGGATCTTAAAAAAATCTCAATTACAATGGTTTTATACTTTTTCAGGTCCTACTTAACAAGGTTTTACTGTATATATGAGAGAAAAAGAATGTGCTCGCACTTCTCTCTTGCCCCTACGTAATATAAGAAATGTAATTGTCTAACTTTCTATCTTCTTTAACGCCTCGCCCGATTACACTTTTCGTAACAAGTGAGCGTCAAGCGTGCGTTAAGTAGTGTTGCTCCAACAAATCATTTGCTAAATTCTTCGCCTGTATGTCTCCACGCCAGTAACTTACCGAGTGCTTAATTTTAAACACTTCAGGCTTGATAATTTTAATTACAGCGTGCGCGTCTATAAATTATATGGGCTCCTACGTATACGACAATGTGCTTCTCGCTTTAATTTACTTTGTGTTTATCTCGTTTGTTTTTTCACCATGGATGTCTACTATGTTTTGGTAACTTCGTAGAAAAGAAAAAGATTTGTGAGGATTTTATAAGGTTAATAATGCTTTTATTGAAAGGGAGAGTCGGTTATTTTTAAAACGTTTTATGAGCTACACATTCATGTATGCAACGAAATCATAGAACTTTATGTTTCCCTATTTCGTAGTGTCGGATGTGGGAAGCACAGAACTGGTTGTTGTGGAAAGTTTTCGGGGCAGGCATAGGCTCAGCTGTGGACTTCAATATGACGATGATACCTACCGAGGACCAATGGTTCAATTCACAAAGTTCAATTATCCTTATCAGGATCTTCAACATGTCTTTTCTCAGTTACCTTACTAACTCGTTATTTTTTAGTCTTCGATAATAAAAAGAATTATCATTCTAACCTAAAATTTAACTGACTCTGAAATAAGTTATAATAGGTTAAACTTTATATTTAGTAACACCTTGTTATCTGGATTTACGTTTGATCTGAGACGGGGAACATTTTCTTTTACTCGAGTCATTGGTTTGTGAACGCATCTACCTACTCTAATTGCTTACTCAAAAAGAAAATGTAGAACTGCATCGCGACAGTTTCACAATTAAAAACTAGTTGCTATCTTGTTAAAAGTTTATGTGAAAATTTAAGTTCTAGTCGAACAAACTTCATGAAATCATGAGCTCTATCGAGTCTTATAACTTCAACGATTGGAGACGAAATGATTAAATCACATTCGAATTGACATTCAATGTCTTGATTATGATATTGAGGAGGAACGGGTCACTTGTCCCTCCAACACCAAGGGAGGATCCCAACGGTTGACGTTGAGATGTTGTATACATGCTAATCAGCGCGAGAGTTTCTATTGCGCCATTCAGGATTGCTAATTTCTTAGTTGCCTTGGTTACTCCAATTAGTATGACGTATCTTCGGTAGATGGCGCTGTAGTATATTTCAGTTGCGCTTTATGTGGAAGTCGCCACAATATCTTTTAATGTACTATCGAAAAATTTGAATCATGACCCACGATAAACTTACTTTCTTACAGAGATTCAAATACTACGAGATCGACATTCGCGTACACATGCATTTCCATGGTAACAATCTTGTTATAATTGTATCATTTAATTACATAGAGAATGCCTGCTTAGAATTAAAAACGTCCAAAGTGCATTCACTAAAAGGGAGGGAAATCTTTGTTGTTTTGACAGTTGCAAACGATTTATTGGCAAAATGGGTCACGTTTCAAGTTAGTCGCTAGTGTCGTATGTCGCAAAATCGTCACCGATCTATCGCAGGTTATTGTTGCACACGCGCCTTTCCAATTGCACGTCGTTTAGTAGACATTTATATATAATACAATCGGGCTAAAAAAACTAGCATTTCTTTGTAATTTAGCTTTAGCCTACTGTGCATCGTGTATCTATATAAATTTGTACTAATTTAGATTAGTACAAATCCTCAAGATGCCTCAATCTTGTCGCACTTCATTGCTGAACGTACTTTTACAAGGTTATCTGAGTGGTTTGTGTGGTCGCCACACCACTTTCTAATTGTGTAATCCACGAATTGTTGTTCTGAGTTTGGGTATTCTTTGGGCCTGTCTTATGTATGCTTGTAAAGTCCCCGGCGATTTAGGTTGTATAAACCTAGTGCGGGAGTAGTCTTTTTATAAATGAACAATAATCAGGAATCAACATACGCCTTTCCAATTGCACGTAACCTGATATATTTAAGCAGAAATAACTATAGCTAGTTTGTTATCAGCTAGAAGTATCTTGCCACGAACACTGCCACTATATATTTTAGTTACACAAAATCGATAAGAACCCATCTCTGTAGCTGGTCATATATCTAGACAAAATTTGTTCTTAATCGATGCGTAAATTTTTGCGTGAAATAAGTGTGCTGATACCCAGTTCAAATTATATTAATAGATATAATTTTCCTTATAACATTTTCGTTTTCCTGTAAATATACTGTACATTTTTCGAATCTGTTATTTACGAAATTGCACGTTTGACGGCAACAGCCGTGTTCCCTTCGTGAATGGGACCTATATTTGGAAAATGTGGATGTCTAATACATAAGTGCAAGTATTCCAGTTTTAATATAAAGGTCAAACTTAACTAGCAACTAAACATAAAACAGTAGAATTATATGTTTTTAAATTTAATAGCGCCGGAGCGGTCACGCGTTTTCGGAACATGGCCTCACCGAAACCGTAACTGTCGAGAGAAATCAAGTTCAGAGAAGTTGTTAAAATTAGTCAAACTTGAGATGTATCGTTACGTGACTAAAGGCAATTTGAAGCGGGTGACTAAAAATGAACTTATAAGACCATGCTTTATTTACGCGACTGGTGTACTTAAAAACTCGAGTTCGATTCCTGGTTCGATCGATATGTTTGTATGATCTACAAATATTTGTTTCAGATTTTGGGTATATTCTATATATATAATATACATTTACAAATAAATATGTATGTTTTTATATCAGTTATATAGTACCCGTTATACAAACTTTGCTTAGTTTGGGACTCAATGACGTTGTGTGTTAGATGTCAAAAATATTTATTATTTTATTTATTAATATATTCACACTATCACGCCTTTGTCTGTTTATATAGAAAAGACTTCACAGTCGGTTCGTTGCGCCTACGATGACGATATATATATATATATAATAAGATTTATTTCTTATAGGTCCGGCACGTTGTCTGCTTAGTATACACCTCTTCTATGAACAAAAAAAAATAAACATATAAACATGTCCTTTATTTTATTTTTTATGTCTAGAAATCCAAAACGTCTAATGTTTCTTCTAGTGTCGAGGACGGTAAAAGGCTGATAGAAAAAGAAATTGTAAAAAAAAAATAGGAATGTGCTAATGATTGATTTAACAATGGGAGATAATTTAAACATAAAAATATTTCGGAATCATTTTTAACGTAGCAACTCAACGTTACACACACCAACTGCCAAAATCAGGTTACGTCTTCGTGATTGACAGTGTTGTCTTCAAACGTCAGACGTTTTTTTGTCTAAACGCTTTCACATTTTCGAATAACCAAATCATATTATATATTTTCTAGAACATATGGTTTAGTTTTATACCCAGTCTTGAATTTCTAAAAGCATTTTAAAACAATAGCTCCCGAAATACCGCTCAAAGTGCGGTGCGCGTCAATTTGACGTCAGGTGTCAAATTTGACGTCTGTCAAAACAGCGGATGCGCAGTGCGGTACAGTCTAATTATAATTTGGCTTACCCTAGTTTCTAGTACAGAATGTATTGAATACGTTTGATGCTTAAAAACTTTTATTTTACGGTGAATTAGTTTTCTAATTACTCAAGGTTGCATAAGACCTATAGATGTATTAATTTTCTCTTTTATTTATAAATCTTTTAAATGCTTTCAGTGTTGAAGGTAACGTTAAACAATGTTCTACTTTACTTTGTTTCACTTTATTCAATCTATGCAATAATATAAAAAGCTATCTGCGGCCCGTGGTGTTTTTGTAAAGATATTAAATAACCACGCACATCAAGTTTCAGTAAAAATAAAATTGGTTTTAGTTACTCCTCATAACATCAGTTATCTGCTAGTGAAAGGCCCGAAAAATCGATTCATTCGTTTGAGAGAGATTAGCCAGAATACAAAGACGACAATTTTTTTTGATATAAGTACTGTAACAGACAAACAGACAGACACTTCAATTTTATTTATTTGTATAGATTATAAGAAACTTTTATTTTGCTTCAGGTTTTCCTCCGCGATTAAATAAGCTTATAATTAATGTCTTGAAGTTGTAAAAGAATTTTTAATAGATTTGGAATTTTTAAGAATTCTTGACGTAATCGGGGATCGAAAACCACTGACGTTGCTTCTAAGTTTATCGACTAAGTTTTGTTAAGTATTTACATGCAGGCTCTTTCTCGTATACCATATACATACATACAATCACATCTATTTCAGTAGGCGAGCCTATTGCTAATCGTTAATCAGGATGTTTTGGTTGCCTTGTCCGCCGATCAGCAGGTCGAGGTGCAAGTGAGGTTAGTTTGAAACTCTACACACCATATTACTCGTATAATATTTACAAAAATATCCAAACATAAGTTGGCAGGTTGTGACGTTAATATATGTGAAATTGATAGGTCTTTGATGTAAAGTGTCTTTTATTTACGGGTTGACTCATGCGAGCGTTTTATCAAATTGGTTTTTTCTACAACACATGAGTTCGAGGACTTTGTAAGAGACTGAAGTGCTTTTAGAACGTGATTTTTTATTATATAAATATGTTCAGAATATGTTTAGACATTTTAACACACAACGCCACCTAGTCCCAAACTAAGCAGAGCTTGTGCTGTGGGTACTAGACAACTGATATTAATACATATATACTTTTGTTTTTGTAAATACATACATATTATACATAGAAAACACCCAAACTCCGAAACAAATATTTGCAGATCATACAAACATTTGGACCGACTTAGGAATCGAACCCGAGATCTCTTGCACAGCAGTCGCATTCGCTACACTGCGCCACAGAAACACAAATACATCACTCACTATATCTTTGATATGGTGAGTGATGTATTTTATTTATGTATTTTTACTGGTATGTTGGAAGAGATATGCTGCTGCTGTAACAACTCGGTCGTAGATATCGTGTTCTTAATAATCACAATAATTAAATAAATCATTAGGTCCGACACGGGAATCTAAACCCTTGACTTTCAAAGAGACAGCAGTTGCATATGCTACCACTGGGCTACTGAAGCTGTTAATTGTTTAATTGTTTTGTTGAAATTTTGATAGTTGTCTCATTGTAAGCTCAATGATCACACTATTCTATAATATTAATAATAGTCTAACTAGTGTCAAGTGGTCACCTCAGCTTGTGGGCGTTTATACGGTTCACGAATGTTGCCCGGCTTGGTAAAAATCCTTGTTCTTATTTAAGAGTTTCGTACTTGGCATTGGCATATTCTAGATATTTCATTGCGTTTACAAGAAACTTTTTACCTGACTACGGCGAAGTCAAAAGAAAGGGTAACATTTTTGGCAGCATATCAATGTTTGTAAATTCCACCGTAACGCCTAAATTACTGAACCGACTTTAAAGAATGAGGTGTCACTAGTTTCGTAATAATGGCCCAGTGATAAACTTAGTAATTTTTATCATAAATTTTTAAGTAGTCGGTTTGTAGTTTTTTTAACTTGTTTAAGTTTGTGTGTTTTAGTATAGTAGTTCTACACTACAGTAGATGCATCAAAATATCTTGAAAAATCATTGAATGAACACCCGCTTTCCGCTACTTCAATTCACTGCAACACAATTTCATTCATACTTTCATAAGTTCAAATAGTGAAAAATTTTATTCAATTTCACAAATAACTCGTATTGAATACTATTCAAAAAATACACAATAGGCATGATCGTTGGTGCGACACAAATCCGGATATCGGAGCGTCCGGCGTTACGTCAATTGTATTTTTGTTACAACACTATTGCGATCACAACGAGTTGCAATAACAGGTTCGTTGTTACAGTATTTTTTTTAATTTCTATAAATTTTTATATTTACAAAGGGTGGACAGAGAGGTGAGCTTTTAATTTTTTAATAGTAAATTTGATCTGTTCAGGGAGAACTTCGTTTGATGTGCTCAGCGGATTTAGTTTTCCAGGGTAAATAATTAATGTCTTACCCCTGGAAACGAACTATAAATAAATAAATAAATATTTCGGATATCTAACACACAACGCCATTTAGTCCCAAGCTAAGAGGGGTTTATGTTATTGGTGCTAGACAACTGATATAAATAAATAAACATATTTCTTTGTAAATATATGTATATTATACATAAAAAACACCCAAATAAATATTTCCAGATCATACAAACATTTGGTCCGACCCGGGAATCGAATCCGAGACCTCAATCACAGCGTATGCGATATACGCTACCACTGCGCCACCGCAACAGATATGCATCACTTTTTCACTTAGTTGTTTGGTGTGACACTTTTGTCAATTATATTTGCGGATATTTGTGTCGGAGTTTAGATGACGTTGAGTAACAGACGGTCATAATATTATTGTTAAATTTTAATACTCGATAGTATTGTAACCACAAATACTTATCATAATATTGGTATCAACTTGTCTAGTTCATTTTCAATTTTTTTAAGACTTACATAAAATACTTATAAATCAAAAAGACATAAAGCTCTTTTATTTTAAATACAAAGATTATGCCTACACTAATTTCCTCTTTTCCATCAAAATGTCCGATCGAGCTTGTTATTCAATATACTCAAGGACTCCTCGATACCCTTCTCCTCAGCAAGTACAATCGCGCTCAAAAGTTAAACGAAATAACTAAGTTTGATCGTAATTCTTATTAGGGAACCTCTTCGACTAGGTGTTTAGTAATAGAAAGTAAATATGGATTGATTTGATTGGTTAAGTAAATTTGTAAAGTTAAGGTTTTGCGATGAGGTATTAGAAAAGTTTTATTTGTGTTTTAAAACAAAGTTTTGCATTATCGTTAATAGGATGATATTGAAAGTTTATTGGTTTGATTGAATTGTACTGGTACTTAGTGCTCGGTGTTTTCTAAAGATCAATTTAGTAATTACGAAAGTTTAGAGTTTTGAATGTTAGTGTACTTTAAATACAATTAACCCAGGCTTATTTTTGTTTGTTTTGTGTTGTAGATTTTTTTCGTGGCAGTATTGGGTCCGATTTCGGTAGTTTTGAAACATTTTGGCCATAGTCGCGAGGCACGGACATAAATACTGTATTCCCTTACAATGTTTATAGATGGCAGGATAATGAATGGATGGAATTCATTGGAATGTTCTTAAATATTAAGTTAAACAAGAAGCCCGCCTTCTCCGTTCTACCGTTTATGCAGTTGGTTAGAGTGAAGAAACGTTCTAACATCTTTAACAGTCCACTGTTGGACGCAAGCCTCTCCTAAGAAACGAGATTCACTACTTTCTAACAAAAATATCTTAAAAGACATTAATATAATGGCCCAGTTATACTCAGTGATTAGAAACAATCACCGAGGATAAGCAACGATCCGTACCGGGATGGGTGACCATAGGTGTCATGATACCATGAGCGTCTCCGTGGTTCGGAAGTCACGTTAAGCAGTCGGTCCCGGTTGTTATCATAGGGTAACATTCGTGAAACTTCGTTGGAGGCCTTTGCGCTGAAGATTCGTAGCCACAACGTTATCCTGCCAGTCCCCAACCCGCACTCGGCCAGCGTGGGGACGTATGGCCTTAACCCTCTCCTGAGTGGAAACCTGAGACCAGCAATGGGGCATAATGGGTTGTCGATAATTCATTTATGTCTCAGGATATTTGACAAATAGATAGTTTATACACAATATGGTTCTGTTTCTTTTCATTTAACAGCCTTTGTTACATTATTCAAACTAGACACAAACATCAGTGTTACAGCTTCCTTCCTGCGAAGAACTTTAGTTGATAATAACTCAAAACACTTCAAACGCGAGCATTGTGAATGTAACCAGATGTGCAAATGTTTATTTGCCAATGTGTAAATCGCTAAATATTTATAAACTATGAAATATTTGCGAGCTTCGCCGGCGTTAAATTTATGCAATAAATTGTAAAATTCACAAAGTGCATATGGTACGTAAGATGCAAACGTTTACAAGAAAATAAACGTAAGTATGTTTTTTTTTGTCTTGAATTCAATCCACTTTACTCACTACAGTGGACTGCTGGATATAAAACTCTCCTCAGAAAGGTGGTTTTAGTCTTCTATACCACCTGAGTTGTTTGGTCTTGTATTATCATCTCCTCTGCACATTTAGCTTAGCTAATCTGCTCCCTTAGCCAAGACAAGCGTGGTGCAAATTATGCAAGTGGTTCTTTTGTAAATAATACAAGAAAAATACATAACAATAAACTTAATTAGAACTTTTGCAGAATATCAGCTTGGCTAAGAGGGCTAGATTAAAATAAGACAATAAGTAAAATATGATCCATGTTTCTAGAAATATCTTCGAAACAACAATGTCTGTGTATTTTTTTTTTGCCGTTTTCTATTTGTGTGTCTTATTTGTTTGAGTAAACGAGCCAGAATCTTTCTGAGAAATGAAACGCTAACACTATTTAGTATAATTCAGTTATTTAAACGTCCCAGACACTTGTGTCCTCGTCTCTGCAACTGGCCACTTGAGTTTCTAGTACCAATCGAGGACCACTACCCTGTGTTTATTTTTGAGACGCTCCAGACAGAATATTTCACTATTTACGGGAGTACATTCACTGTAAGTAGGTGCTTCTGTGACGAGTCTTCGATACACCATATATTGAGTTTGTTAAGAAAAGAAAAAAAAAACTAAATTCGTATTCTGAGACTAGCTTTTGTTTCAAACTGATTTAACTTTTTTCACGAACCGATTGAAATTAAACAAACGCTAAATGTTAAGTGGAATAAACCGCGGCGCGTTAGTAAAAATTGCATCCAAATCGATTAAGACGTTTCTGAGGTTAACGTGCACAAGCGTAGATACAAACAGATTCAACTTTAAGAATCTCAGATTGAAAAGTTATATCTATACTAATATATAAAGTATTAAAGCTGAAGAGTTTGTTTGTTTGCTTAAAAGTGCTAATCTTAGAAACTACTGGTCTAATTTGAAACATTATTTTATTATTTCAGTGTTACAAAGCCCATTTATGGAGGAAGGCTATATATCATCACGCTAAGACCAATAGGAGGGGACCACCAATGAATAATGTTTTGAAAAACGGGGAAAAAATCATCACGCTACGGGCTATTTGAGACGCTAACATGGTTACTTGGGTCAGCTAGTTATGTTCGTAAAGCTTCACTATAATAGTTTTTCTTATACATATACAGATCTTTCTTTCTTCTTCTTTTACATATAGAAAGGCGCTCATAGCCCAGTTGCACTCGGTGATTAGAAACAATCACCGAGGGTAAGCAACGACGGTGCGGTCAGTACCTGGATGGGTGACAGCTGGTGGCATGTTACTACGAGCGTCTCCGTGATTCGGAGGTCACGTTAAGCAGTCGGTCCCGGTTGTTATCATAGGATAACAGCCGTGAAACTTAGTTGGAGGCCTTTAGGCGGCTTGAAAATATCCAACGGCAAGATAACGTAGCCACAACGTTGTCTTGCCAGTCCCCAACCCGCACTTGGCCAGCGTGGGGACGTATGGCCTTAACCCTCTCCTGAGAGGAGACCCGAGCCCAGCAGTGGGACATTATGGGTTGTTGATGATACCTTTTACCCCACCAAAATATACTTTGAAGTTCGACAAGCAATATAATTGACCCAACTTATTTATAAAGCCATCAAATATACTATAAAGCGAATAAAAGAGGTTTTACAAAACATTTTGCAAACATTGACTCAGAACATTGAGATTTCTTGGCAATAAATAAATAAGACAGGAAGTAATTACCCTACGCGTAAAGAGGTTTCTTGGCTGCCTTTGAAAACCTTCTATTTGTGTTTTGATGTTCATCGTGCATAAAATGTCTTACTCTTGTTATTTTTTAAAGCACTAGTCGTTATAGTGTACACATCAATATGCTTTTTGCGTTTCCTAGTGAGTTTATTTTATTTATTAGTAATCACGTCAATTAATCATCTTAGGAACAATTTCTATAATGCAATGAATGTTCTTTTGTCGTATTTGTTAGTGATTTTGACAGCAAATCCTTAGATTTTAGGTTCGATTTACCGAGTGTTTTTTGTAACCAACAGCTGCTCAGTCAGTCTTCAAATTACGAATAATGAATGCATCACAAAATAAAATAAATATTGAAAAAAAACACATTCAGAGCCGTGTGACGCTCGCACTGGGAACGGTAAAATCGCTTTTAATCATGCCATGGTGTAAAATACTGAGGTACTTTTGGGGACAGATAACCCACTGTTTTTATTCATATACGCTGAGGTACTTTTGAACTTTCGCTCCAAAATAGCTTGCAGTAGAATCCAGTCGCCGTGGAAATAATGTTAAGTTAATGTAGCTAGTTTTATGGCTACTCAGTCGGCCTAGTGGTTTAAGCGGTTGCCACGCCAATTTCTAACGCGCCAAGTTTTGTGGGTTCAAATTCAACATGGCACAACATTTTGTGTGATTCTCAAATTGTTGTTCTGAGTCTGGGTGCTTTTTGTGTCAGTTTTAGTATGTTTTTTTTAAGTCTTCCGCGGCACAGTATGTATACATAATGCGGAAGTAGTCGATTTATAAAGAGGAAAAATCTAATGTTTTTTCATTGATCTAACATTTTAGTTGCTGTCAACTAAAAATCTCTGTCGTAGGTGACTGCTTAAATGGAAAGATGGCTTCTCAAACCCCATATACTATCGTAATGGAGACAGGTCAAAACTTGTATAAATATTAGACATCTGCTCGATCCTAAATATATTTGACAGAAAGTGTATAATTTACCTATTGTAATACACGTCGAAGTAAAAATTGGTGCCATTTCTAAACTTTCGTGTAGATTATGTAATTTGTTTGACGTCAACCAAACCTAGAAATGTTGAGTACCTGAAGACCATGGAGTTTGACTTTAATTGTCTGCGGTTGACTTTTTGCTCTTTCACTGCTTTTTGTACAATTTTTGTTACATTTGACCACTACTTTTGGATTATGCTCATGTTTTCTAACGGGCTGAGCAGCGTGTCTTAGGCAGACGCATATATAAAAAAGGTTTTTTGTTGTCACGAAAGAAGAAAGAAAGAAAATACCGTTTATGATTGAGCTTGGTATTCCGATTTGCGTTTGTTTTCAGGTTTTATGTTTATTGAATTTTAACGAATGAAGGGATATTTTCGTACATACCTAGTAATTTTCTTGTATGACACAGTTCAAAAGTTTCAAAAACTAACATCTGCGTATAACATTTTTCTACTGGGACCCATCTGTTCACTAAGGCTGAGTTCAGCGTTCTCAAGACGCTCGTCCTTCAAGCAAGCTTCAAATTTCTGTCTTGTTGTAACTATAGCAAGCCGTAAAGTGTCCATAAATTTTGTCTAATTAAAAATTCTCTTATTATGCCTGTAATGCTAGTCTACCTCTTTAATTAAATCATGAACTAAAGGTTTTTTTATTATTTTCATTATTTCAACTGACTCGGTGGCACAGTGGTAGTGTATGCGTGTATCTCGGTTTCGATTCCCGGGTCGGACTAAATGTTTGTATGAAATGCAAATAGTTACACAGTTACATTGCTTTTTCTAAGTAAGTAGGTATTTACCAAAATAAGTATATGAGTATTCTATTAGTCAATTAACTTGTACTAAGCTCTACTAATTTTGAACCTAGATGGCGTAAATATTTATTACCATCATAATAAGCGTAACTTTACTAAGTAGCAATAACATGAATGTAATCTTAAGATTAATATCTATGTAAAGATATTTTTATTACATATTTTCTAAATGGTGTTGCCCTTTAAAATTGTATCAAGGCGGGAGACAGATTATACAATTAGGTGGTGACAGACTGCTGTGTATTGTTGATGAGCTGGATTTCTTTTTCTGTGGGGAAATATAGGATTTGAAATTGCGTGCAATTTAAGAGTAATGTTATTACACAAATTTAAAATAGCAAGGAATTTTTAGTAATAAAAGCCTGTGAACATTTGTAATTTGTGTGGGCTACGTATTTCTATTACAATTATTTATGCTTAATGCACATATTGTACAGAGGCGGACGTAATGCCATTGAGCATTCTCTACCCGTCAACCCCTCTACCAGGCATTCTCAACATGCAAAATGGGATATAAATAGAATTATTGTACTATTACCCTATTATAAATTATTTATATTATCTAAGAAGCAGCAAGCCAAAGCTATTTATTATTCCGTCCTTCCCAATATCTTTAAAAGAACTCCCGCTTTAGAAATAGGCAAATCCTGTATCATTTGAGAGGGTTCACAAATATACATGAAACGAAAACAGGAAACAAGCAGATTGGGAACAACAATTTAGAGATAACACATAGTCTTGTCGTATATGAGGGTCGAATCCACGCCACTCAGCACAGTACCAACTGACGTGGCGACTGCTAAAACCACTGCGCCATCCAGTCAAAATATTTTTAAACTAATGATGTATCAAAAAAAAATAACTTAAGTTGTGCGAATAGAAAGAGTTTGTATAATAGTTATTGTTAAGGAAGTTGCGTGTGCATTAATGATGCAACTGGCATCGAACGTCGTACCCGTCTCACGGTTGAGAGCGCTCAGCGAAAGTGTTGTGCGAGCCAATACTTCCGATACATGATAAGTTGTTTCCTTTTTGTCTAAAAAAAATATAATTCTTGATATAAAACCCATCATAAACGTATAATGGTTTTGATTATGAACATGTGATTGCTTAGTGTGGCAATATTATATTTAAAATTAATATTTCGGACATCTAACACACAACGCCATTTAGTCACAAGCTAAATAGAGCTTGTGTTTTACTAGAGAACTGATATAAATACATATAAACTTGTTTTTTGTAAATGCATGCATAAAATAAATACTTGTAGATCATACAAACATTTGGTCCGACCCGAGAATCGAACCCGAGGCCTCATACATTATATACTAAGGTTGAAAATAAATGTAAAAAATAACTTACGGAGATTCTTCTCCATAGGAATGACACTAACACTTGAAACCGAGCAACTAGAGTTTCAAAGTTAATGTTAACGGTTACGTTAAAGTTTCAAAAGTGCCTGAAAAGACTTACTTAACAAAAACCTTTAAGAAAAATAGTGCGTGTATACCTGTGACTACAACCCGTACAAACGTGATCAATTTGAAAGTTGTGAATTCCTCTTAGTTAAGTAACATGACTGTTTTGCACAAAAACAAAACAGGTATTGTGTTTAGGGGAAAACACACAGCATTGAGATGAAGAAGAAGCTCTGTGATTTGCCTAAATACGAAGTATACATACATAATTACTTTACCAATTTTAGTTCACCAAACCAAACAAATTCTAGTTTACCAAATTCGTTACCAGAGCCAGCGCCTCTAGTGATGAATTTGGTAGATGGAGTAAAAGTTTTTTTTATAGTAAAATGTGGTAAAAGAGTCAAACGAGCAGACGTATCACCTGATGGTAAGCGATTACCGCCGCCCATGGACAACCAGAGGTGTCACAAGTGCGTTGCCGGCCTTTGGGGGATGGGGAGGGGTATACGGGGAGGATTGGGGTATGGGCCTCCGGTATCCTCACTTACTTGATGAAACACAGCGTAAGCGCTGTTTCACACCGGTTTTCTGTGAGGCCGTGGTATCACTCCGGTCAAGCCGGCCCATTCATGCCGAAGCGTGGCTCTCTCACGGTTAAAGGTATGTTTTTGCACTGACATTTCGAAATTTAGACAAATCACAGAGCTGCTTCTTCTCATCTCAATGTTGTGTGTTTTTGAAGACACATAATAACTTCTTTGCAGGATAAATTTTGAAGTTTTTTTATCGTAAATTTTTGCTTGAAAGTAATTTTTAAAATTATTTATGTAGTAAATTGCAATTATGTAGGACGCCATCAGGTCAGGTAGAGTGACGGCTTGCTCAAGATAGATGAAGAGCTGGATGCAAGAAGAAAATAGATCAGAGTATTGTGCAATTCGAGAGGCCTATGTCCAGCAGTAAGTAGACTTCAATAAGCTGATGAAAAATTAAATTCATATTAATACAAATAACTCATTACTACTCTATATAAAAATGGTTTAATATGAAACAAAACTATCCAAAATATTTATTTTCATGGAAATTAACGCGACCACTTATTAAAAGGCATTAAAATACACCGCCGTGGTCACAGGCTGACTGATTCTCATGAAAATAACTATTAGGTCATGAAACGCGAAAGTTTAAAAGTTAGTAAAACTATTCATACGAATATTATAAATAGGAGAATAATTCTGGCTGTTTTTGTGTTTTTTTACGCTTTCACGGCTAAACCGCTGCACCGATTTTGATGAAATTGGAAATGGTGATACTTTGACTATTTATGGACAGGTTATTATTTAATGCGATTACCGAAATACACGCAAATAGACTCGATACCAAAAGCTAGTCATGTTATAGTTAAATTACTTCATTTCATAGATACATACCTTGTTTGTACCTTCCCCTGCATTCTAAAATTAAGTAACTAATTGGCCCGTAAATGCTTCTGAATCACTCATTACCAGTGATGGTTGTTGCACATAAACGCAATCTTACCCGTAAACTTAATGAAGGATCGTAAATTTTGCTTCATTAGTGTTAAAGTGTGAGTTAGTGAGAACGTTGTGCAGCTTTAGATATGTTTTCATGACTTTATATTTTTTTTTACTAAGACTGCCGTCGTCACACCCGGGACAGATTTGTCGATAATAATTGTTTTCTGGTTGCAACTAGCTACATTATTCTCATCTCCATTTATACATACTTCCATACTAAAATTATAAATTCGAAAGTCATTCTATTTGGCTGTTATTCACGGCTTAACCGCTGCATAGATTTCTATAAAATTTTGCATTAAAACACTTTGAAATCTTTAGAAAAGAAATTGAAAGGGTACTTACTCCTCACAGCGATAACCGACATAAATGCGGGCAGAGCCACGAGCAAAAGCTAATGACTAATATGATTACCGTTTTACATAAATCTATGTAAAACTACTTAGGGATATGGTGTGTTATCAGATGCTTAAACTAAACTACCATTTCGATGCTTTAATAAATCAATCATAAGATTTTAACCTGGTTACCGAAAAGAATATGTGAGTCTTATTAAAAATTGTGCTAATAAAACGACAATCCCATCAACTTGAAGAGTTTGTAAGAAGTCACGTTCCAGGCGGGTGGAATGTTTGCGTTACATGTGCGGATCCTCTAGGAGCTTATTAAAGCAAGGGTAGTGGGCTGGTGGCATACTTCAATCGACCGTTGGCAAACATTGAGAGCGCGTGATGGGACCAGGGCTGCCACTTGAGGTACGGTAATATAATTTTAATAATTTTAAGGAAACTCTACAAGATTGAAATTCAATTTTCGTAGGAATATAAGTTTCCATAAAATTATATTATAGCACCATTTATCCCTGTATAAATTTTCTTCAGCTCTGATCTGACTTTAACATATTGTGTACTCGTGTATCATAACGTTTATAATATATTCCGAGAGCCACGCTTCGGCATGTATGGGCCGGCTCGACCGGAGTGATACCACGGCCTCACAGAAAACCGGTGTGAAACAGCGCTTACGCTGTGAGTATCGAGTGAGTGAGGATACCGGAGGCCCATACCCCAATCCAACGCCCCCTATCCCCCTCACCATCCCCCTTCCCCCCAGGCCGCCATAGTGTGGGTCACCATGCTGCATTGTTCTTTTTCGCATTGAGGATGGTGACCACCACTCTTGGATTCTGCTCATGCTTTCCATCAGGTAGGGCAGAGTCATTTTGGCAGCTTAAATATAAAAAAAAAACAAAAAATATTCAATTTTATCACGGTAATGATTAGGCTCGAATAAAATAAAAAGATAAAAATTATAACTATAATCTGACTACGCAAGAACGTCTGATAATATTTAAATGGCCTACGTCACCCGAGCAAATATTTATTGGTGACACATTCCATAAAACGGTTCAGTAGTTAAGGCGCTAATATGGGTCATATAAACATTCAAATCTTTTGGCTTCGCCTTAGTCGGGTATAAAATAACACAAAAGAAGTTAACTTTCTTAAAGTATGAGTAATATTTTTTATCTATGTATATACTAAGACGTCCTGAAAAAAGAGTACTACTTGAAAATTACGGTAATATTTTGATTATATTTAATTTCAAGTATCGGTAATAGAATAAATTTTAGGTAAACACAATAAAAAAAATGACATTTCTATATAAAAATGTGTTTTAGATTTTATTAAGTTTTTAATAAAAGCTCATCTCTTAGGTATTATAAAAGTATTTTAAAAATAATTTGGAAATTTAAAAATAAGAACGCTGCCATCCTTAGTCACGATTGATGGCTACACATATCAAAGGTTGAGTTTACGTTTCGCGATTTATTTTCTGTTGGTAAATATTATTTATCAGATCGATATCTAAATCGAGAAAACCTCAAATACTTGGTTTGTACGTGTTGATTTTATTTTGCAATACTATATATATAATATTAAGAGATATATTACAAAGAGACACTTCTTAACGTTAAGGGCATGCACCTTAAATTGAGAGAGATAGAGAGAGGTTTTCACCATGGGAGTGCCACGCTTCGGCATGCACGGGCCGGTTCGACCCGAGTGATACCACGGCCTCACAGAAAACCGGTATGAAACAGCGCCTGCGCTGTGTTTCACCGAATGGGTGAGGATACCGGAGGCCCATAATCCAACCCTTCCCTTCACCCCCTCCCCATCCCTAAGGCCGGCAACGAACTTGTGACGCCTCTGTTACGGGTGTCCATGGGCGGCGGTAATCGCTTACCATCAGGCGTGACGTCTCAAAGATCCTGGTAATCTAAACTCTAGTGGTTAGCGTAACGGTCCTGACTGCTAAAGATCAAAAAACTTCGATACCTACCCGTAGTAGCTGTTCCAAAGCTCTTTTACACATTGATAGTTAATATTGTTTCTGTCAATAAATATGTTCTTGACAACTTTGAGTGGAGTGAGTGACGATTTGGCAAGAGGCTAGCAGGAGACGGATGCGAGAAGTCTAAAATTGGTCAGAGTGGCCTGTAATCGGAGAAGCATATGTTCAACATTGGACTGAAACTGACGATGATGATGATAGCAACTAAACCAGCTTCTGTTTGAGACACTAAGAAAATATTGCAGTGCATACATCAGTCACGATTTTTCCTCTAGTTAGGAGACATTAGAACTAAAAAGACTTCTAATATTTAGCTTCTGGTTGTAACCCGAAACCATTGCTACTAAGTTCAATCTATTGGACAAATCTCCTGAAATTGCTATTATACCAGCCCCAAAATATAATGTATATATCAACCAAACAGATACAAAGTTTGATTAAAGTTTAACAATTTGACGTTGTAAATTACTTCGGATACCACAAACCGTTAGTATATTTGTAACTCGAGAACTAGGGGACCCGATGTACCTTAAAAAATAAACCCATGGAACGTCAAACCCTCCCCTGTTACTTAAAATCCAATTTTAATTTTAATTTGGCTTATAGCTTACCCTATTACACCTTATTAAGTACACACATATATCTTCACAGCATCTACCTAATGATTTAAACAGAAATAATAATGAATGTAAAGGTGTGTCTATACTACTGACTTTAAACACATACTCATTGCTTACGAACGGTCAGACGGATTACTTTGAAATTCCTCTGACCGCTCTAATATTTTAATGGGGCATGGAAATATACGCAAAATACTGTTTCTATTTAAACATTTTAAGTTTTTCCCCGTTGGTTTCAACGTTATCTCTCTAGCACCATTGCTAGGTACTTAAGTATAATGGCAGGTTTCTATGGGACTTTTGTACCGCCTGGAGGATCTCATGTATGGTAGGGATTGTTTTTGTATTTATTTTGCTGCTAAGATCACCGGCAATAACCTTTGAATTCCTAGATTTTATAAGATACTAAATTCGTAGATTACAATGAAATCATGTAGGTATTTCATGATCACAAATGAGTTGTCATTATTGTCAACGAGGTGGCGTTATATTAAAATTTTGAAATCACAATCATTCGTGTACGATTTTCGTTATCCGAAAATAAAATGTTGCTTTTTTACTAAATTCAACCAGTACGCTCATTCATAAATGTAGATTCAAATATTAAATCGCTTTTTATGTAATATTTATTTTATAATAATGTAAAACATTTTCGGGTATCTGACACACAACGCCATCTAGTTTACAAACCAAGAATGCGTTTTATCAATGCAGCTTTAACACCATCATGAGCAAAATTAAAATTCTTTTAGCACAACTCTAAAACATAGTAAATACATGAAAATTATTAGGATGATGACCTAATAAATGGTATAAATCTCAAAACCATTCATAACATATTGCCAGCTTTACGAACTTAGTTACTTAAGTTAGTAATTATATCAAATTATGTATATTATTGTTTTCTTTTCCTTTTGGTATCTTATTTTTAGATACGCTTCCACTTAAAAGTCAGGATATACGTCGACGAGCTGTGACGTGTTCAAAACTGTTACGTCTAATTGGTTCTGAAATACATAAGAAACAATTATTTATAGCATACATACCGTGATCTCCCTGAAGGTATTTCCCTGATGTAGTAAGAAAACATCTTTAGTTTATTATATTTACATGGATGTACACGGTTTTGTTGCATAATTTATGTATTACATTACAGCTTTCAATCAGCTCTTTGTTTATTCATTTCTTATACATCTGCAATGTGCCTTTCATAATCATTTAAAGATTGACTGATAGATATTATATTTAATAGATAAAGTCTTTCGGCAACTAGTTAGTCCATCTAATGTAAAACACAGAAGTTGTAAACTAATAATCATTTAAATTTATTGTCTATTTTATTGGAGTCGTTTATGTGAAAATGCCCTTATAGCTCGTTATTAAGAGGGTAGATTGCGATCGGCGTTTAGCAAATATTGCGATTGGCTAGCGACTCATGTCGAGAGATCTTATGGGTTCTACTGAATTCTGAGATCCTTTTTATTTTTTTTAACAGATGCGTTCAAGATTTATTTAAAGACACTTTGTTGTGTTTTATTTATTTATATATTTATTGCACGTCAGTAAAGTACACAATTTTGAACAGACATAGAAGGAGATTTACATTTGATATTACAATAGGCGCTCTTATCGCTCGCGGCGACCTCTTCCAGATAACCCTTGTGCGGATAATTGTGTACTTGGATTTTGGATAATCTGAGGTGTACCTGAGTTTAAAATAATCTGAGTAACTAATAATGTATAAAACTAATAAATGTATCTACAGTAAACACTAATACACATTATATTATATTTTTTGAAATCACAATCATTACTGTACGATTTTTGTGATCCGACAATAAAATGTTGCTCTTTTACTAAATTTACTAGAACGGTCATTCATAAATATAGATTCAAATTTTAAATTTTTTTATGTAATATTTATTTTAAAATAATTTACAATATTTTCGGCTATCTGACACACAAAGCCATCTAGTTTTCAGACCAAATAGACTTTACGCACATACCTTAACATATTCAAACATTCTTAAATAGGTTGAAGTCTTAGGTCGGTTGAAGTTTGACCCGTGATCTACTTATCTACCTAGCTTAGTTAATATTAATAATTTTGATCATCTCAGCCGAAAGACGCTATCCAATGCTAGATATAAGCCCCTTCTAAGGCCAAAAACAGAAAATTTAAAAAATACAATGTGTATCTACAGTATAAAATGTTCCTTAATTAGATTAGCGCTACTCGGGTTTTTAACCTTACAACGTAAACAGGCGGAAGGAAACCTTACATTTTTAGGGTTCCGTTCCCAAAAGGAAAACACGGAACAATTGAACTCAATCAAATATGATGCAAAATATTTGAGTTCTTGAAACCGTGCCAAAATTACATATTTTCTTTTAAATTCCTCCTCCTATATTTGATATTACAAGCTGTTAGATTGTTAATCCATCAGTCATAACTTCACGACATCGCAAATGAAAGAGAAAGCAGCGGCTCACCACACACGTGTTGACTATAAAATTATTTTACTACCCGTGCGCGATAAGTTGAGACCTGAGCGCGGTGACGTCACTGGCAAGTACAGTTCAAACAAAAAATAGAACTAGCTTCCACCTGCGGTGGGATCTGTGAATTTTAGGTAGTCGTCTTCTATCGTAAAATGAATTACAATATTTACCCCTCATTATAATACTTGTAAAAGCTTTACCCCTCATTATAATACTTGTTATTAGAAAACAATAACAATAAAACAGTCAAAAAATGTAACAGGAACTTTAATAATAAAAAACTTAACAGGAACAATAACAATTAGACTTAACACGGACTATTACAATAAAAGTAACAACAATAATAACGAATTCGGGAGCGCGTCGATACGTGACGTAAGCCAGTACGAAATTAATAGATAAAAATATAATATAATACTGTCGTCGCCAACTGTACATTGCGGGCGGCTGCGGGTAGGTGTGCGGGGATGAGGGAGGAGTGTCACATTCCACGCAGGTCTCAACTTATCGCGCACGGGTAGTACTACCGACATGGGGCTTATAACCTTCGCGATTAGAGAACGTGATAGCTGAGACTCGGTCTTTGCCAACTTATTGTCTTAAACGTTTTGGGATGATGAGTTCAGTTTTTATTTCTATATTTGGACCGCATGGTTTTTTTTTATGGAATAGGGGGCAAACGAGCAGATGTACCGCCTGATGGTAAGCGATTACCGCCGCCGTTGCCGGCCTTGGGGGATGAGGGGAATCGGTATATCCACTGACTCGGTGAAATACAGCGCAGGCGCAGTTTCACACCGGTTCTCTGTGAGGCCGTGGTATCACTCCGGTCGAGCCGGCCCATTCATGCCGAAGCGTGGTTCTCCCACGGTAAAATCATGGTCATATTAGCCGCAGAACTAATTACCGTTTGGGTAAACGAGTGGATACTAGTATGGGATATAGTAGTATGGGACGTCCGCAGGCCAGGTGGAGTAATGATCTGCGCAAAAGGGCTGATAGGACCTAGATGCGAGAAGCCGAAAATCTAACTAAGTGATGTGCAATTGGAGAGGCTTATGTCCAGCTGTGGACTAAAATTGGCCGATGATGATGACGATATTTGAACCTGCGACAGTGACTCTACTCTGACTTAGAGCCACGCTTCGGCTTAAGCGATCGCCTTGCTATATATTTACTACTGCCTGAGTATTCTGGGCTCAATTTCAGTATGGTATATTAGGGATCAGTCATGTTCTTAACTGTAATTCACACATTGGTACACGGGTGTGCATTACTCCTCTACTTACCCCTAAGATATAGATTTGGGTGTAATAATATTTCTGTCAACAGTATCATTACTAATTCTGTAAGCTAACATAATTATTCATAATTACATTGTAAAACAGTAACACAAAAGTTTCTCGAAATTTTCTTTTCAATTTACCGAACAAAGTATTCTTGTTTTATTACATTGTAAGAAAATGCCAAAAGTTAGTTAATTTTTGTTTGAGGTGGCGTGAAGATGATGTCTGAGATGTTCGTGTACTGAAATATGAATATCTTATTAAAAAAACTAGCTGTGCCCCGCGGTATTGGCCACGTCTTTTAATGCTTTTGAATATGACATAATTTGTACCTTATAACATCACCTATCTGCATATTTCTATACAATAGGATAGCTTATTTATGCGACGTCAAGAAATGTTCCGTACAAGCAGCAATCATGACATGACGGAAAGTTTTATGGTGCGCGTAGGATGATGATTCCTGGTTGATTCGGAATGACGATACCCTGAATGCGATAGTGATAATACTTATCATAAAAAATGTAAAAGTAACCCCCAAGTTAGTTAAGATACTTTTATATATTTATTATTATTATATTTTATGTTATTGTTATTTTCTTTTCCTTTTTTATTAATGGTTTTTTGATGTCGACCGAGCATTTGTGTAACCATAATGGTAATCGTTACAGGCACCCACAGGACAGGCTTGCCTAGTGTTGGGCCACTGGATACAACAATTACTGTATGTTTCAATTTTGCAATAAATATAAAAAAATAAAATAATAATAATTGTCCGCGGCTTCTATATATATTATTAAAACAAGGGTAGTGGGCTGGTGGCATACTTCAATCGACCGTTGGGGGATCGACCGGGATTAACATATATCTATATATTCATCCCTTATTCCCCCCCTATCCCCTCTTAGAAGTGGTATTTCCAATATTCTTTAAAAAGAACCTACATGCAAAATTTTAGGTTTCTAGGTTCAGTGATTTGGGCTGTGCGTATCATGGTCTGATCTCTGGGTATCAAAGTCAGTCAATCACCGTCCACTTTTATATATATAGATATAGATTACAAATAGACCCTTATAATTTATTTGTTTGTAAAAATGGAGCTGAAGAAGTAGAAAATTTTAAATAGGCATCAGTTTCTACCAAGGACAAATAATTGTTTGATAAGCACGATGATTTGTACTGTTACCAAAGTACAGATTTTGTCTCTAGTTTAGGATCTGACAGTCGTGTTTGCGAAGTCTGGTTCTTATTTATAATATAATCAAATTGCAATTCCAACCTATTTTCAGTTATATATGTATTTCAAACGATAAACCCAAGAGCAAAATACACTCAACCTCTTTATATTACAAGAAAAAATATTTAAAGTAAAAAGTAAACAAGAAAAGTGTGCTTTAAAGTCTTGAGTCGCCTGAAAACGACGGAAAAAAATAAAATGACCTATTAAGTACGTGTACCTTTGTAACTTAATTTCACAATGTTAAAACACCCTTGCTATTTGCAAATAAGAAAGTGACAAGCCGGAATGGGATTTGAGTCCCGTAGGCTCCGTATACTGTTAATATTAGAGATGGTCGTTTACATTTTCTGAGCATTCTGAATTCTCAAATAATAATAAACATTTAATTAAAATTAGCACCTAACAAATGATATCACAATATTTTTTTTTACGATAGTGTACACGAACGTATGTAAATAATCAAAGCCCAGTGTTTTTTTACTTTCCTTTTGGCTTTTTTCTTTTACTAAAGCTAAATAAATGAAAATTCTTCCTCAAATTCATTTAGGTGCCATATTAAATAGATAATTTTTTATATTAAATACACGTTATGTGCAAACGTTTTGTTGCATTTTAGAGTTTTAAGAATGTACGGCTTACACGGCCAAGTTTTATGATAAACTTTTTTAGAAATGTATAATTTTAAAAACCTCTGAAAAGCTATTGTATTATTTTTTTGAAATTAATTTTAATATTTTTTTACAAATAAAAATCATGATAGATTTAAACGATATGTTGAAACACTGTAAAGGTTTCGCTTTCCTTTTTCGGTAAGGAACCCTAAACCCAAACGCAAAGCTACTTTGTGTCATTATTTTACAAACGATGACGTTGATGGAACGCCTTGCTCCGCGCTTTGTTGATTTTTTCTCCTCTGGCTATTTTTTCGTGGTGTTTTTGCACTTTTTTAGCAAAAAGTTTTTTGTTAATGAGTTTGTGTGTAGTACGGCGGTAGGTGTCCTGTTGTGTCTAAGTCATTATACACAGTGTAATATGCATGGGTTTGCGGAAGTTTTATTTATTCAGTGTCTTTTTAACTGGGTCTCAATAAACCATCATACATAAACAACTTATCGCAGGCCACTGCTAAACGAAGATCTCATCCATGGACCAACGATTTGAGGAATTTGCGGATGGATGTACACGGTCTACACATTACTCACAATGCAAACAAACAAACAAACAATCAATTAAAATGTAAACAATACCTAGACGCAGAGCGTATGAATACGCCCATCATACTTTTCCTGAATCAAATCCACGACCAGTTGAATAAAAAATAAATAAATAAATAAATATATATTTCTAACACACAACGCCATCTAGTCCCAAACTATGGGTACTAGACAACTGATATTAATACATATTTTTTTATTTTTGTAAATACATACATATTATACATAGAAAACACCCAAACGCCGAAACAAATATTTGCAGATCATACAAACATTTAGTCCGACTCAGGAATCGAACCTGAGACCTATAGAACAGCAGTCGCATACCACTGCGCCACCGAGGCATAAATATTTATTTATTTAATACATCATGCACTTTAGGTGCATTGGCGGACTTAATGCTTAAGGCATTCTCTACCAGTCAACCATCGGGTGATACAGAGACGACAAGATGTAGGTGCATTTTGTAAGAAAAAATGTATCAAAATATATAGATCTGGCAATATATCAAAAACAAGTAATATATAAAAGCTAATCTACATACATACAAGAACTAATACATACTATACATACAAGTAGATATTTATTTTATTTATCTATTTATTTATTTCAACTAAACTATCTTATAATATATCTTATATAAATACATACATACATACATGAAGAGATATGCTAGGATTAATAGATGACAATTATGTAGATGTTGATTCTGCAAGTTATTTTATAAGGTACTGCTTTACTTTTATCTTAAAAGAAAAAGTGTTTGTGGCCATCCTGATTTCGAGAGGGAGCCTATTCCAGAGTAGAACGGACTGAACAACGAAAGATGAGCCAACAAACTCTGACGTATGGGAGGGACATCGAAGATGGAGGTTATTAGTGGACCGAAGGTTTCTGTTGTGGTTGCTGCATAGAAGTTGGAAGTAGGAAGTTAAATATTTTGGTATGGATGGGTTATTTAAAATATCTAAATACAGTGTGTCCCATAAAAGTCATAAAACATCAATACTTCAAAAGCATCTATTTTTGTTTCGTAACTTGTATTTGACATTGCTTTACAGGTAAAGGAAACTCTATCTCAACTTTTCTTAAATTTCTAGTTAAAAGTTGACGAAAGAGAAATGTTGTCGTCCATCTGGCGAGGGTGCGCGGGTTTGTAAGCCTTCTCATTAAATTTCGATACAACTTCAGCGGTATAATTTTTCCTTATTTTGTACTACGCACTTATATAGTCTTTCGCTTAAATTCTTGAGTACTTCTAATTATAGGTTTTTACAAGTTTTGCCATTTGTACTGCTACAGTTGGTCTTTTTCAATTTCTTAGCATATAACATCGGGAACACCCCAGAATGTGGGTTACTTAAACCTACGTGATTACCTCTGCCTATTGACACCTTGTAACTTAGAGTAAGGAGTGCGATGCCGGTTTTTGAGTTTTCTCCAAAATACAAAGTAAAGTAAGTTTCTCAGCAGGGACCTGAAATAGAAAGGTCAGGATCCTCAACAGGGGTGCCTGAGATTGGCCATTGAAGTGGCTTTTAGTGTACACACACATATTTTTAGCTCCAGAATATCGTAGGCGCCAGAGTTCCGAAGGATTTTGGGAGAGTCAGGAAATTTTGAGCTGTGATAACTTCACGCACTCAATGAAAAGGAAGAAACTATTTCTCAGCCGTCTTCTTGGAGTCCATGGTGTTGCTTCGGTACACCCGTTGCATTTGTCCCAAATCATGGTTCTTCTTGAAACTATTCCTTCTTCTTCTATAGTCGTTTCCTCATGGATCAGGATCGTGACTCCGAAGTATCTAGTCTACTGTGCACCTCTATCGCTTCATGTAGTGCGGCATTGACGGGGTTTATTCAGTTAGTCCTGTGGTTTTTGGAATTTATTCAGATGGTCATTACGCAAGAGCTTCATGAGAAAAAGATGAGTTAAATGTGCATTATTACGAATATTAAGTTGAGATAATAGTGATTGGGTGAGATCCGCGTGGTTACCCGCCTTTGTTGTTGTAACCGCGGGAAACGCCGCGGGGTGAAGCTAGTCTAAAAAATTGAGCCTAGTTACTCCTTATATCATCAGCAGTCTGTCAGTGAAAGTCCCGTCGAAATCGGTTCAGCCGTCCCAAAGATTACCCGGAACGGACAGACAGAAAAAAATAAAAAGTATTATTTTGGCATATGTACCGTGTATACATATGCATAAACAGACACTCCAGTTTTATATATTCAGCTTATTTTATGGTACAGACATTTCGGACATGTGACGTCATCTAGTCTCAAATTGAATAGACCTTGTACTGCGGGTTCTAAACAACTGATATAAATACATAAAATATATGCTTTTTTAGAAAATAATTATAAATACATAGGAAACAGCTAAAATCCGAAACAAATATTTGCAGATCACTCCAATGTTTCGTCCGACTTGGGAATCGAATCCAAATCCTCGAACACAGCAATCTTATTCACATATTGCGTCAGCGAGGCAGTCATTTGAAATGTAATTCAAATTCGAACGCCATCTCAATTTCGTTTAAAATTAATCGCTTAATTATAAATGAGTAATCCTAAAAAAATCACGCACCCCCGTGACCTTTTACTTAACAAAGTTTGAAAAAAACCTGATGAAAATAACATTCTCGATAGCTGAACCTGACGACGTAGCCAAGTAATGTCGTTTGCCCACCTAAAATAATTCCTTACTTGTTGACGACCCCCTGGGGAAATGACGGAACGACATTAACGGCCTGGGCTCTAGAGCATTTGCGCATTCAACACGTTTAGTTACATTTTCAAAGTTTACGATCTTGAAATTATTTAATGTATTTTTGTACTGTATTTTTAATAACCTGCGTGGAAAGTATAGTGGGTAGAGATACAAAAAATCAAGGTCAGAACAGTTACGAAAACTTACAAGTTACTGAGCTGTTTGTCATTGTAAGGGGAATAAATGCGCACACGGGTCATCCAGTCGTGACTACTGCCGTCATACAAATGTGTTGCTTTTTCTTCTCAGAATTTGGCAGGAGGCAGGATTTTTTTTTATTAACACCGCTAATTTTCTGAAAGGACTTGATATTACTCTAGCTGTTGTAATTCGATGAAACTAATGGAATGTTCACATAAACGTATCGTATCGTATATATATATATATATATATATATATATATATATATATATATATATATATATATATATATATATATA